>PVLD010009407.1:0-67173 GCA_004027595.1 Dinomys branickii
CTATAAAGAAAGACTGTTTTGGGGACTTTGTAGGCAAGTGGACAAAACTGGAGTCCATACTCATAAGTGAAATAAATCAGCGATACATGTGCAGGCAACGTATTGTATCACTGGTGTAAGAACCCGAGGGTGGGAATATAAACTAAGAGACATGAAGGAAATCTGTTCTAAAACAAAGAACAGATGGGACGAGGGAAAGTAGAAAAGAAAAAGACAAAAATGTATGTATGTATATATGAATATGCATATATGCAGGAGGGCTAACATGGTTCTACTATTGTATTATAACACTTCATGCTAAGCAATAATCGATGATGGGTTATTTGATCAATCTTGTATGTCTGTATGTGATATCCTGAACACACACTTCGAAGATATCAATATGTAAAGCAGCAACTATTGGTGTTTTTTTGTTGTTGTTGTTGCTATTGTTGATGTTTGCCTGTTTTGTTTTTTGTCTTTGGATTTTTGGTTTTTGTGTTTTTTCTGTTGCTGAGAGGATTAATTGTCTGACTAAATTTGCATGTCTGTATATGGGTTTATATATTTACACTTCGAAGATATCAATGGATAAAGCAATAACCACTGTTGAGACCATATCACCTTGTCTATAGATTAGATTGTACTATTTTTTATGCTAATTGGTGTCTGTTTGTCAATATGTTTTTGTACCTTTATTTTTTTTAAATAAAAATAAATAAATAAATAAATGTGATGTTGAAGAAACAATGCCCAATGGAAAAGTATTGGTCAATCTTGGACACGTATCTGCTTTGGAAAAAGAAGTATCCAGAGTGCAAAAATGGACAGCTCTGTTGAGGTGAAACAGTGTGTCTTACATTCATACTTAAGTTGCAAAACTATCCCTGGGTTGGAAATGGCTGCAGGGAATTAATACCAACAAGATGATAGATATTTTATGTTCCGTTAGCAATATGGTCTATTATTTAATCATAGTCTGATGCTATTTCAATACTTTATCTTGATTTTCCTTTTATGATTTTATGTTCATCCAGGAATCTAACTTATTTTTGTATCTCACATTTATTGAATATTTATAAGTTATTAGACACTACAAGGCAGTAAATATTACATGTATAATATTTCTGATTTAATCCCTATAAGGACCCTGTAAGGGAAGTATTTCTGTTATCTGTTAGTTGTATTTAGAGGCACAAAATAAGCAATTTGCTTAATGGCAGAAGTGGAGTTTAGTTCCAGACAGTCTTCTTCAGAATTATCTAGAGCAACTGTGCTATATTATCTCGGTTTCTCAAATAAACCTGCATTACAGATACATTAGTCGTGTGTTTTTGTGATTGTGTCTTTTCCTGTGATAGTGACTTCCTAATGGTAATAGTAAAATGATTTCTGATTATGGTAGAGAACCAAGAGCTCCATTGGGGCAGCTGAACAGATACCAGCTAGGAGGTTGTATTGCTGTGTCCAGTTCTGGCCTTCACTTGGTCAGTGTTCTCTTGTTATCTTTTGGCTGCATCGCTGAAGGGGCTTTGTGTAGAGAGAGACCTGGTGTTAGTCACCCAGATACTCTGATTTAATTGGTCTATGATGGAGCCTATGATTTTGTTCTTTAAAATATCTCATTGGTGAAAAACTACTTTAAAAGATACAATGGCCATTTTTCTATTTATTTATGTTCAAATGAAACAGTAAAAGTAAGGAACTCAGTAAGCTTTAGATAGAAATTCAATGTTTATAATGAATTATATATATATATATATATATATATATATATATAATATAAAGGTCAATTAAAGACATGAAATCTTGATGCCAGGAACTAAATGTTACTCATTCTAAGATACATTATATAGTGGATTGGATTCTAAGCCTGCAGCTGCATAGTCCAAGAATGAATGCCATCCCTGCCTGCATAGAGGGCAGCTGCAGACTGCTGCTCAGACACTCTCTCCTGTGCTGCGTTTGTGTTCCTCATTTATCAAAGGGGAATGGTAATAGTCCATACTATGAATCGTATAATACTGTGAGCCTAGAAGTTGATATTTGGTTAGTGCTCAGTAAATGTTAGCATTTCTTATGTAAGAATTTTTCCAACTGGAAATATCTTTGGTGAACCTAACTTCGTTTCTCACTGAGGTGTTTCATCTGGCTGTGGCATCTTTCTCCAGAGTATCTGGTGAGAAATGGAGACTCCAGTTGGTCTCCATACATAGTCTTAACTATAGATTAGTAAAGCCTTTTAAACATTATTCTGGGACCGGGTAAGTTAACCAGTAGAGCAGTTGAGCATTTAGAGAACTTGGCATTCAATCTTTAAGATGTTTTTAAAATGTGCTTTTCTACTGGTATAGATTTCAAATTGTAAAATAGGATTCAAAGGTCAGATTTCTGGTGAAGAGAAATTTTCTAAGCTAAAATCAAGGGAAATGAAATCCTTATTTGTGTTTTTTCAGTTTTGTTGAACTTCTGGCTTGGATTTCCTGAGGTGTAATTTATATGATGTTGTACTTTATTTAATGGCCTTTAAAAACCATGTGGGTGAAGTAGTTTCTAGAGGTATTTTTTGATTTTTTTGGAAGGGACAAATATGATATTTGAAAGGACTATTTTGTGCAAAATATACTAAAATATATCTAATTCTATAAGTTGAAATATGTAAGACTTCCAAATTAATGCATAAAGCATTCTTATTCATAGATCTATAGAAATAAAATTAGAAACAAATATATTAAACATACTGGTTAGAAAGATGGACTCTGGATTCAAATATTCCTCTTTAGTTCTTACTGGCTTCATGATTTTAGACAACTTGCTAAAGTTCAGTAACTAATTTCTTCTGTAAGAGGTCTGAGAATGCTGCCTAACTAATAGAGTAATTAATAGTGTGGACTAAATTACTAGATGGTGTTGAATTAAATAAGTTGGTTGGGACATATGTATTCATATATGCATACATGATGATGGTGGCTGGTACGTGAACTTTTTTATACATGTTTATGATGATGATGATAACTACCACCAAATTATCTGAACAAAAAGTAACAAATACCGTGTTGTTTAATATTTTTCTTTTTAAAAACTATTTGGAAAAAACATTTTCATGAAAACATTTTTAATTTTTGGGCTTAGCCTCTGAAAAAAAAAAATTCTAGTTCATATCAGAAAACCTGGACTTAAGTCTGTGGTGCCAGTCAGAGTAGGCAGGTGACCTGGGATATAGAGACATCTCCTTTTTCATCTACAAAAGTAAACTATGATCATCTATCTCAGATATTGGTATGAAAAATAAAGTCATCTCTTCAAAAAAGGTTCTGTCTTCATTTAGAACAACACTCTTCAATAAAAATAAAATGTGAGCCACATATGTAAATTAAAATTTCTTTAGTAGCCACTTCAGAAAAGAAGTGAATTTTAATCATATATTTAACCCAGTATTTCTAAAATGGACATGTCAACATGTAATTAACATAAAAATTACTGAGTTTTTTTCATATTATTTTAAAAACCACATCTCAACTTGAACAACCACATTTCAAGTGTTCATTACCCGTATGTGACTAGGGGCTATGGTACTGGGCACTACACATCTAAAAGTAGATCAGTGTTCTTAGGTGTTGGTGTTGCACTGGCCTCACACAATTAGCTTGGCTTTATTCTTAAAACTGTGCATCTCTGAATGCTTAAGAGTTACAACTCTTACAGAGAATTTGTACAAATTCTCTATATGAATGTGACCGTCATATATACTAAAATGTGCCAATAAAATCTGATTAAAAATAAAAATCATACCATAATGTTAAAAAGTAATAATAATATAAAAATAATTACAACTCCTTAATCAGGCAGACTAGATTAGTATCATTGCCCCGGGTGGTTAGGGTCCTGCCCTGATACTTTTAGGAACCTGGACGAGGATTTGCTCTGGGCATCACATGCACCTCTGTTTTTGGTCAAGACTGGTAGACAGCAAAGCAATGTTGAATCTTTTGACTATATTAAATCTTTTGAACCACAAGGATTCATACTCCAGACCAGGATCAGGTTTGTTAAACTTTTTCATTCATATTTGTTATCTGTCCTTTTCAACCTTTCTCAAATTTCTGAGACTTGTGTAGGGTCCTTTGAAGAAGAGCAAATGCCAGCAATCCTCTAAAAGTGTTCAGATTATCTGTTCTGCATTTCAGTGTGGCATAATGAGGTAGACTTCTCTTCTCAAAAATTAGTTTGACTTTTTAAAAGACAGAAGCTGATCCTAGCATTCTGAGAGGCTGAGGCAGGAAGATTGCAGGCTCAAACCCAGCAAGGGCAACTTAATGACTTAGTGAGACTCGATCTCAAAATAAAAATGGTGCTGTTGGGCAGCTGGGGATGTAGTTCAGTGTAAGGACTCTGGGTTCAATCCCAGTACTGCCCCCCCCAATAAATAAATAAATAGGGGAATCAAGAGTTTTGGAGGCCAGAGGAGATATTCAATTCTACATAATAATCCTGAGTTGTCTTTTAAAATATGTTTTCTCATACAGTTTTCACATACATTTGGAGACTTACTATGAGGGGAGTGTTATCCTAAATCGCTAGTGAAATGGTGAGAGTAAAGAATGTGGCTTCTAATGCACCCATTCACAAAGCTCCTTAAATGTCACCTTCCTAGGGAGGCCGACCTCGAGGTAACTCTGTTTAGCTGCCAGCCCCTAGGCTCTGTCTGCCTTTTTGAGGTGGAGGATGAGATGTAAACACCACTCATCATGAACTGAAATTATTTGCTTGCCTTCCTAAATAGACTGTACTCTGCATAAGACTGTGGACCTTGGTTACCCCCATATCCTCAGCTGCTAGTATAATACCTAGCAATCAATTAAATGCCTTTAAACCACCGAATAAATAAGTAAAACAAAAGCTGTTATTTTATATATGTACTAAATTATTTTAAAATTAAACATCTGGTAGATTTCCTCCCTGACGATTGTTGCTGTAGCCAGTGTATGGTAGTAATTCTAGGTTCACTCTTGATTCAGGTAGTTAAACTTGTAGATAATGTGGGTCATGATGCAGGGAAAGGAGTACTTTGGAATTAAATTATGAAAGGAAGGTAGAATAATGTTTCTTGGTGTCTTTGCTGAAGATTTCAGATTATACACGGTCATAATATGGAGGAGGAGTATGGGAAAGGGACTTGTATAGAAATTTTATAGTTCAGATGCTGTAAATGTGTCAGTGTTTTGGGGGCAAGATAATTGACATAACAGGTAATAGAAGCTTAGGTAAAAGATGAAAGAGATTCATAACCAGAGAACTTAGTATTAGTTGGAGGAAATGAGGGGCTGTCTAGCATTATGGCCTCAAATCCACCAGTCATATCTGCATTGCCTTTGTTCAGAATCTTTACTTAAAATTTTTGTTATTCTTATCAGTTTCTCATTTATTCTTCCATCTCACCTGTTACGCCTTTGTGCCACTCTGATACTTACACGTTTTGCTTTATGGAATCATAGTTTCTTTTTTTTTTTTTTTTTGTGGTACTGGGGATCGAACTCAGGACCCTGCACTTGCTAGGCAGGCACTTATTCCACTGAGCTATATCCTCAGCCCCAGGAATCATAGTTTCTGTAAGTACAAATTGAACATACTCTATAAAGGCTAGAAAATCCATTATAACTCCCATTTTGTCCTGGGAGCATACCTGCCAATAAAAGTCAACCAAACGCATTGAAAACTCTCAGGTTTCATTAAAAACTGTTTATGTCACATTCAAATGAATTTTTTAACAAAAGAGGTAAAGGCAATCTTAAGTATTTTTATTTTTCTCTGTCCTACTTCTTTAAACAAGAAACACTTTCGTATAAATGCACTAGCTTTTAAAAGGAATATGACTGAAGCATTATATGGTTTGTGAATATAAAAACAATAAGCCAAATAGGATATGTTTTTTGTATTTTGGCCCTAGGCTTTCATTTCATTTGGATTTTTCTACAGTGTTACAGTTTTAAGGTTTTATAAAGTTTGTTCAAATAATAGTGTACTACTTGTAGTAGATAAGGTTTTAAGGACTGCTTTTACTGAAGTGATAACTCAAACGATCCATTGTAACCTAATACTATCTTTCTTTTTAGTCTGTAAGACTTGTATTGTTCAGCACTTTGAAGACAGCAATGATTGTCCCAGGTGTGGAAACCAAGTTCATGAGACAAATCCATTAGAAATGTTGAGGTAAGCAAATGTATTTCATAGTTCATCTAATTTAAATGTATCGTATATAAACTTTGTTATATTTCTTAATGTCTTGATAGTTAATTTACATTCTAGGAATTTTACGATTTTCAGTTTTAAAGAATTTTATGTTAAGATTAGGCTGTTTATCTTGAATGCTTAGGAAATTCATTTGAAAATTAAAATTGTAACTTTCTCGTAAGTTTTTAGAATTATTTTAGTTACAGCTATTGTAAGTAAATATAGTGGCCATTGTTTGTGGGCATTCTTCACTGCTTCAGTGTTTTTCGTTGAGGAGACAATAGTCATCAGCGAAGAGTAAGGAAAAGAGGATATGGAGAGCTGAGGAGAGAAGACAAGTCCAGGGGACAGGAGAAGTATAGCAGCTTCCTGGCGGCACGAAAGGCACCCTTCAGTTGTCGTCAAGAATTTGAAGTGATGTGGTGATTTTCTTTTTCAGCCAGGGGTGCAAGTACAGAGTTAAGGGAGAGTTGAATTTAACTAGCATTGTTATGCCAAACAATTCTGAGCAAGTAAGAAGGACAAGAGAATCAAAGGTATATATATATGGGAGTGATTTTAATGATTGACTGTGGATCATATTAGTCTTAACCTGGATTCGGAGGACATCACAGTGGTTAGGAATGTCTCAGAGGAAATGAATGAATCTAGCTGTCTCCTGATTGGTGTGTACATGGTGAGAAGACATTATTTTTGAGAATTTGATAATTAGGTATATAGTATATGAAAAGTAGTAGTTATTTGAAAAAAATAAAGGGTATATCTATAAAGAGTACTCCATGAATATTTATTTATTTATATGAGGGGTTGAAACTAGGGCCTCCTGCATGCTAAACACACACTGTGCCACTAAGCCATGCCCAACCCCATAATGTAAGTGCTGTTATTAAAAATCTATTGAGTAAATATATTGGTAATAAGAGTATGTTTGAAAAGTGGAAGTAAGGAAAAAGCATATGTTGGGAGGTAAGGAAATGACAGATAAGAGAACTAAACTTTCAAGGAAGCCATAAAAATCACAGCAGAAAAAGTACAGCTTGTTTTTAAGAAAAATATGAAAATAAATATTAGAAGAAAAGTTAGATTTGAAAATTGTTACTTCTGGGATGGTAGGAATCAAAGTGAGAAAGATGGAGGGCCCTAAGAATGTTATATTTTAATGTAAGTTTTTAAAGGAAATTTTATTTTTGAGTTATAGATGTATTTACTTTTAAATGCTAAATTAAGAAGTACAGTTTCTTATGTATTACTCCCATCGAACAGTTTGGGAAAACTTTGTGAATGGGTTAGTAGTTGATTTGTCTTAAAGGTAACACCTGTTTGGTTGGAAAGTCGGAAGAGTATTGGAGCCAGGACTAAACACATGAGGAGAAAAACAGAATGAAAGTAGAAGGGATTCCTGGGACAACCGAGTAAGCCAGCTCACTAGAAAAGAGATGTTAGAGAATTGCAGGAATTACAGTTCATGTGTTGGATTTGAGTTACATAAACATTTGGAACCAAGTAATGGGGAGAAATTAGTTCTTCAATTCGGAAATAATGATCAAATTAGTATTCTGGGAACACATTCTGAGAATGTCAAGTTACAGGAAAGCAGCTCTGTGTCTTACTTCGACAGGGTGGTGAGTGCTAGTGGAAGGATGGAGTGGTGGGGAAAGGATTGATTGGGAAGGATGTTGAGAAGGAGCGGGTAGTGAGGCTTAGTTGAGAAATGCATGAATCATTAGAAAGAAAAATTAATTCTTTTGTTTTGAGCCTGTTTGGAAGGGTTGCTGTATCATTTAAGAATTGTAAAAAGAGGCAATGAAGGGTAGTCAGTATTTCACTGGAAAAGGGTTGATGAGACAGTCTTGACCTAGAAGAGGTAGTTGAGGTAACAGGCAACAAAGTTCACCGCGTTTGTGGTAGTTTCAAGCCATAAATGTAGGTGTGATCCTCAAGGAAGACAGCCCATTGAGAGGTTCAAAGAATGCACAGTATACAGAACAATAGATTTAGAAGTTCAGTCAGCCCTTTGTATCTGTGGGTTCTGCATTTATAGATTTAACCAACCACAGAGCAAAAATATTTGAAAAGGGTCTGAAGATGTACCTTAGAGGTAACGTATCTGCCTAGCATACACAAGGCCCTGGGATTCAATACTCAGTCTATAAAAAAAATAAAATTAAATTGGAGAAGAGAAGAGGGGAGGGGAAGGAATGTGAGAAGAAGAGGAAGGATCTGGAGAGAGAGAAATATTCAGTGGAGGGGGAATTGCATTTGTACTAAACGTGGACTTTTTTATCATTAAACAATACATACCATCAGCTATTTATAACATTTACATTGTAGTATTATAAGCAACCCAGAGATTAGTTACAGTATATGAGAGAATATGCATAGGCTATATGTAAATACTGTAGCATTTTATATAAGGAATTGGGGATTTTTCTATTTGTGAGGAATCCTGGAACCAATCACCCACTGACACTGAGAAATAACTTTTTTTAGCTGTTTAGTAACAACAACAAAAAAAAAAACAGGCAAGAAAAAAACAGGAAAGGAAATTTTCAAGTAAATCATTTTAACATTAATATCTGCAGAGCAATATTAGAGAAAATTAATTTTAAAAATAAATTTAAAATTTTTTCCATTTGGAGCTGGATGTGGTGGCTCACACCTGTAATCCTGGCACTCAGAACAGTGAGGCAAGAGGATCACTGAATTCAGGACCAAGCTGGGCTTTATAGTTCAAGGCCATTGCACTGCACAATGAGACTCATTTCAAAATAATTTTTCAGTTTCAAAGATTTAAAACCTATTTATTATATAGGAAATTATGGATGACTTTGAAAGTTCAGGAGGGAAAAAGAAGCAAAACAGTATTTGACAGATTATGCTTTCAAATTCTTTTCAGTTGGGAGAAAAAAATTAAGAAACAGTGATAGCTCTGAAAGACAATAAGTTAAGCAGTTTTTTTCCTTTTTTAGATGTGGGAAACCTTTGCATGTCTGAAGATACTTGAAGTCAGAGAAGAGTAATACTGTTGAGCAGGACGAAGGAAACTGAGTGAAAGGGGGGTGTGTGGGAGCAAGAAGAGAGACTGAGGAAGTAAAGCCGTGGAAGGGAAAGTTGTCTAGCAGGAAAAGAAAACAAGAAAAACTCAAGATAATATTTACATTTTTATCAGGGAAGACAGAATAATTAAATGGTCTCCATTTCTCAGACAAAAGCAATGGAGATGATTTCCGTCTTAGGAAAAACCTCAAGGGTTTCTGGTGGAGATTTCAGGAGTGGACTTAGCAGCCACTGCTGCGTGTGAGAGACAGCCCTGAATTAATGCTTGGGAAAGTAAGCGCTTGCTGCTCCTCGTAGTTCGTGTGTTGGCTGGGGTTGTGCTGACCACGGCTGTGCCCCCTCGTGCGGGGCAGTTAGCTCCACACCAGGAAGCCGGCTCCACTGCTCTTTGCTGGGTTCGCCTAGCTGTGGGAAGTGAGCTGCCCGTGGTCTCCGCTGAGAGCCGCAGGAGGCTGGGTGGTGATCCTCCACACAGTGGCTCGGCCTCCGTGCTTGTTCTTACGCTAGCAGGATTCTGAGAGGGAGAAAAGGAAGGCGTGATTTTGAAGCTTAGGCTCAGAATTAAACATAGCTGTCATTTGTGCCATAGTCTGTAGGTCTAAGCAAGTTTCAAGGCCAGCCTATACTCTCAGGGTTGGGAAACAGACTCACCCAGTAGTCAAGGGAGGGTGTAGAGAGAACTAAGAACCCGTATCATTTCTTAACTCAGTTTACCCTGGTAAGGGTACAAATGGTTATGTTCCATGTGCAGAAGGGTTTGGTATACTGGGTATGCAAAAATGATTGCTCTGTATTTTGTGATACATGTATGATATAAATCTTGAACTATTTACATATTGGATTTTGATATCCTCATTGTTAGTATATTCTCCCTTTGCCCTTTTTGAAGGTTGGATAATACATTGGAGGAAATTATATTTAAGCTTGTTCCTGGACTACGAGAACGTAAGTTACTCTTTTAGGTCTTTACAGACCCGCAGTTTTATGAAATGAACATTTCTATTAAAGGTTTCAGAATTGTTCTTACAGTTTGTATATTCCTTTTTTCTTTTAAATTAGAAGAACTTGAGCGTGAATCTGAGTTTTGGAAGAAAAATAAGCCTCAAGAAAATGGGCAAGGTAACTTCTGTATCTAAGAGTATCTCTCAAATTGGTTAACTTTTTTGTCACCTCTTTCTAAATTCAAAACTTTTTGTTGCTTTAGTAAACTAATATCTTTTTAAATTTAAATTTCTCTTGAACAAAATTCACGTGCTCCTTTTTTTTCTCTTCATGAGATTTTATATAAATCTGTACAAATCTGAAGCCCAGTTGAGGGCAGTTGGATAGAAAGTTGGGCTTTGGAATTAGAAAGAAAAGAGAGATTTTAAAAAACCGTAGGCGACTATAGCAATAATTTCTTAATAGAAAAAAATCTGAAGAAATAGCTCGCAGCTAAATAGTGAGGATGCTAAAAGTTTTTAAATTTATTTTACAAGTTTACTTTAATAGGACAGGGAACTGAGACGTGACTGAGAGCCAGATTAAGGGATTTGCTGTGCTCTGATACTCTGGAGTGAAATTTTCATAGGTGGAGCTCAGATGACACGTACTTACTTGTCCTGAGAATTTAAAAAATACCTCAGTGGGTTTATTGGAATTTTTCCCGTCACCTATGCGAAGTGTCCAGATCTCTCCTGTTGGTCCCAGGACACTGACCGTTTGATGATTTTTAATAATTTTGGCAAAAATATAACCTGTCAAAGAAAGGCTTTTAAGTATATATTATCAATACTAAGGGTTCTCTGAGATAATAAGCAAGTAGGATTATTTCTTTTTTTAAATATGAAAATTTATTCAAGATATCCTAAATACCATATATATGAAATTTACCAATGAAACATCATCAAGATGGGTGAAAAAATGCTGCCTTTCTTTTTTTCATCTGTAGAACAGGGATCATTGACATCATTTTGATGACTGGAATAAGGTAGCAATAATAATATATAACAACAAATAAATATATAACAAATAATATATAACAACAAAATGGGCAAAGAAGCTAAAATGACTTCACTAAAGCCTTATTTTATGTAAGAGTACACTGCAGTTAGATGGTAGTGGTATAGCAAAAATACAGATAACATAAGGTTAATTAAATGTTTCAATGTTTACTGCTTGCCCGAGGACGGGAACACAGGGAATTGCCATCAGAAATTATATAGTGGGTTTTTGTATAAGAGTGACTACTGAAGGGCTTTATCCTGCTTTGTAAATTCTGCCTCCCTCTTCCCATTTTTCCCTTTTAAAAATATTTATGATATTTCATCTTCAGATAAATAATCTGGATCTTTTGTTGGAGCTGCTAGTTTGATTCATAAAAGGCATTTCCTGTCTACCTAGTTTCTTTATAAATACAAAGAAGAAAGACCTTGCCTCCACTCTAGATTCCTCACAGGCTTTCACTATACTTATAAAAAGGAGAGGGGAAGGCTTGGCTGACGATTATTTCCAGTCTTAGCACAGAGGTGTTTCACCTGGAATCTTCCTGCATCTTCGCTTCGTCCCCAGAGTTTGGGTTAATTGCCTCTGTTACATGTGCCTGCGGAGTTCACTGTACCTCCCACGTCGTGTGTTTGTGTATTTATTTACTTTATTTTATACTTTGGTCACTGTGCTAGGGACGATAGCCCTCTACTTTCATTAATGTTCCTTCAGGCCTAACACAATGCATATCTAGCACATTATCAAAGACATGGAATAAATGAATGCATCAGTAAATGCAGTTACAGCTTTAAATCTGATTTTGATTTTGATGAGTAAATGTATTATTACTTTAAACTTTGAATTATAGCTGACTTTTTAAAAAATTACACAGATGATACTTCGAAAGTTGACAAACCTAAAGCAGATGAAGAAGGTGATGAAAATCAGGATGATAAAGACTATCATAGAAGTGATCCACAAATTGCCATCTGTCTAGATTGTTTACGAAATAATGGACAATCAGGAGACAATGTAGTCAAGGTGAGTAGACAAGGACAGTTGTATTTTTTAATGATCACTTTATAGTAAATCCTTTTAAATTTGTTGATGAATTTTTAATACTTTATCTGTTTGATTGTAAAGCTTTTATTAAAATAATCCAGTATAAAATGTGTCTTTGACGGTCCTGCAGATGGTCAAGCAGTTGCTTATTCTAGGCACTTACATGTCTACCCCCAGTCATCTTGTGCCAATGATACCATCTAGTGGCTAATGCAGAGAATCACACCTCTGTTTCATCTCAACCTTTTATACTTTTGTTGGAAGTTCACAGGCATAATCTTTTTTCTGTGGCAACCAGTTCAGGCTCAGGTACATAATTCCACGTTAAGCAATAGCGCTATCTCTTTTATTCATTATCTTTTAATTTACCTCTTTATCTTATATTTCTACTTATAATTCAATAAGCTTTCCATATCATGGCTAATATATTTAATGAATAATACTGGTTTCAAAGTAAATTAGCTGCTGTAAAGTGAATGAACTTTTAAAGCCATTGAAGGCTCTGCATTATTTCCTGTAGCAATTTCATGTCTGATGTTGTTTCCCTCTGTCTGCGAATGGATCTCTTCTTAAAAGATCTTAGAACACCCTGTTTACTTTTATTGAATTCTTCTTTGGTCTTTTAGTGATATTACTTGAATAATGTTTTCAGCTTTTTATTGCAAGAAATTTTCAACTTAAATATTCTCTATTTTAGCTCTTGAATAGATGTTTGTTGCTTTGTTTTAACACATGTAAACTTCTGAGAATGTTTTTCTCTTCATAGTCTATGTTTTATTTATTATCCATTGTCTCCAATTTTCTTTTACTTCTGTAAATCTATACATTGTATTTTTTGCTAATATGTGTAATGGCATTTTCTTGTTAGGATACAAAAATGTTTTTAATTCAAATTAAGTTTTCTCAGGATCTTACAATAAAGAATTATATGAGCATAGTTCAATGAATATTTATCAGCTCTGTGAATATTAGTCAGTGATGACATAAGTAGTAAGAAAAACACTGCTCAAGGAATATGTTAGGCCTTTCATATATGATAATTGAAGTAATTGAATTAAGTAAGGGGTGTGCTTTAATGAGGCACCTTTAAAGAAATGACCACTTACCTGTTTATCCCTCCAGTCTTCTCTGTTGTTTTTCATGTTTCCTGTACAATATCTTTCCCATTTTGTGTTTTCATCAGAGTTTTTATAACTGTTACTCTCTTCTTGCCAGCCATCACTATAATCCCTTTTGGAATGAGTTCTTCATAGAGATTGTGATCATCCTTTCGCTCTCTCCAAGTTGCTACTTGGTAGTAAAAGTTGAGTGAATTAAAAAGCCAAATACCTTTTCATAAATAAATATGAAATTATTCATCCGCATGATTTCTATTATAAAAATTAAAATATTGAATTTTAGAAGTCCATCCAAAAAATGAGCTACCCTACATTGGAATCTGACACTTTGTAGTTCCAGCTGGCTTTTTATCCGTTTGCTCTTTCCTTTATAGATTTTTGTTCTTTGTACAGCTGTACTTCAGTTTATGAATTTAATTTTTTTATTTTAAAGACAAATATAAACAATAAAATGATACAGAATTTCACAACAAGATGATAGGAAATTAACAGTGGTTATTGTATCGCATATTGTTATCATCAAAGCAGTTGCTCAGATTACCATATATAGGCATGTAAGATTGTTTACACAACATAAACACTGTTCTTTCAGCGAACTAATAGAAATTAGTGGTACAATTATCCTAGTTGTGTGTGTGTGTGTGTGTGTGTGTGTGTGTGTGTGTGTGTATACACATATATATATTCCTTCCTTTTCCCCAGCCGAGTTGTTCTTTCCTTGTTAAGCAGTGTCTTTACCTTTCATAGTATCTATTGTATCTTTTGGATCTTATGTACTCTTTCAGTTTCTTACACTAGGGAGACGATATGATATTTATATGTATGAGTCTGATTTATTTCATATATGGTTATGGTCTCTAGTTGCATCCATTTACATATAAAAGCCTCAAGTTTATCTTTCTTTATAGCTGAATAATACTCCATTGTATAAAAATGCCACATTTTTTAATCCATTCCTCAGTTAATGGGCATTTGAGTTGTTTCCAAGATTTAGCTATTACAGATTGTGCTGCTATGAACATGGGTGCAAATATATCACTATGGTATGATACGAACTTAATTCCATACATGATTTTGGCTGCAGACTAAATTGGGCCAGAGCCAAATCAAATTCAATTGTTAGGCTTAATGTTGACCTTATGGGGAAACTTTATTCAGTTCTCATCCAATTCAGTTTGCAACTGGAATCATGGCAAGAATTAAGTTCATGAAGCAAGGTACCACTTCTTCATTCTCAAAACAACTTTTTTCGCTTAGAATGACTCATGCTATACTGATTCTCATCTTCTCACCCAGGCTATTCCTGCTTTGTCTCTATTGACTTAGCCTCCGACCTTCTACTTGACATAGGGTGCCCTAGTACTTTCTCCTTATTCATTCTAGGCGGTCTCTTTCATTTTTTTCTGAAGTCCCATTACTACTGTGTCTTTCCTCCCACATTGAAGTATTTTGTCTCTACTTTTAAATGCTAGTTGAAAGTTTAACGCCTGAAACTTATGTGTAAAGCAGATTCATTATAGTCTATCTAACTTAACTCCAGATACTCATCTTCAGTTTTGACTGCCATCTTTTAACCAGTTACATGCAAAAGTTTAAAACCTTGAAATCATCCTTGACCTTTTATTCTTTTCCTTCCACCAGACAACTAATGCTTGGTTTAGTGTTGATTATCTTTATGCCTAAATCTTTGGAAGTAGTTTCTTAAGTGGCTTTTATACCCTTAATTTTTTATTATCAGCTACTTGCATGAGTGGACAAGGAAAAGGATGAGGACCTAGATTATATCCAGTAACATAGTCAGATTGTAAATGTTTTAGGCTCTATAGGCCAAATTGTCTCAATTGCAACTTTTCAACTTACTTGCTATAACCATAAAACACATATAAACAATAGTGAATGAATGGTGTAGTCATTCCAGTAAAACTTTACCTAAGAAAATTGTTGGCCTACTAAATTTGATCTGGCAGCGTCGCCAAGATTTGCCACCTTTTTGCCTACAGAATCTTCTAAACAACTAGCCTTTTTCTTGAAAGTTTCCCATTAAACCCTACCATTAAACTCTCATTCATCTGTGAATCTTCCTCTCAACAATGATTATTGCTTTATGTATAAGTTATATATTTTATATCACTTATCTGACAGTGGATTTGTACAGGGAATATATAAAAGCTAGCGCTATGGATGTATAAAGGACTTTAAAATTTTTAATCCATTTCTTTTGGGCATGTTCTTCACTTATTTTCTCACCATCTTGTGCTTCTCTGTCCAGGCCCAAGCAGAGATCCCTGTTCTTTGTGATATTTTTTTCCAACCTAATGAGTCTCTTTTCTGAAATTCTGTAGAACTCAACTTGTATCACTCAAGGCATGTTCATATGGATGTTGGTCACTGATACTATCGTTTCTCTTTTATGATAGGTTCTTTCCCTGAAACTCTAATATAAACCACTTAGAAGTAGACACTTGTCTGTATTGCTTTGTAGCTTTCTCAGCCATCTCATTCCTCTGCCGTGGCATATGCTTCCTCCTGTTCTGGTGGAATAGTGGCACAGCTGAAGCAATATACCTCTCTGTTTTCATAATGTGACAGCCAAAGTCAAGAACAGGATGTCAGTAAAATCAGTAAAGCTACTCCTCCAAAATTTGCTTCTCCGTAAAAGCACAACAACAACAAAAGAAATCTGGCAGTGTGAAAGATAGTCTGTTTCAGAGGTATGATACTTAACCAACAGTTTTCAAAGCCTATGAAGAATTTAATCAATATGATGATTCTCTTATGAAAGCAGAGGGCTTTATTACATTTTAACCTATTTTATCCCATCCCTCACTTTCCAGCTCTGTGGTAGCCTTGAAAAAAATTAACAGCATGCACTAAAATGGTAGAAAAGAGATAAAGCCCTTTCAAAGCAATATTGCCAAAGAAGTGTCACTATTTGACTTGTTAGATTGTTCCCTGAAAGATACCACTTAGCAAACTGTCCACCATATATCAGATTTGCCTCAGGAGCCTGTCCAGTGGAAAAAAAGATTCATCTGTGGGTGGAAAAAAGAGGTATTTTTCAAAACAATTACAGGCAAATATTTTAGCTTCAAAACTCTGAGGTATAGTTAACATTCAAGGCAAACAGTAAAATAACGAAAAGGCTTAAAAACAAAAGGCTGGTAAATGAGATGTCCATAGAGGCTTTACAAAGCATTTACGTGCTCCTAAGAATCCAGAGGGCTAAGGGGACATACAGGGTTGTATACATGCTCGGGAAAGACATGACGGCCCAAGCTTTCACTTTGAGGCTGACCTTGAAGCATTGCACAAGCAGAACATAAAGAGTGGTCACCAACCTGGTTGAGTGTTACAAGTGTGCCCCAAATACAGCCTCATCGCATATACTGGGAGACTTACTGGCTGTAGGCATATACTGAAACCTCTATGAATAATTACCTGATCTCTAGATAAAAACTTAGGTGACTATATATGTTAAAGACCATAGAATTCATTTATAAATATCATTAAACAACAACACAAAAATAAAAATAAAAATAACCACAGCAACAAACCTTGAGGAGCATGACAGAATCTAATTTCCAGTATTGCCACATTATACTAGTAAAATGTCTAGTTTTCAACAAAAAAAAGAGACATATTAACAAATAAGATATTATGGCCCATACACAGGGAAAGAAGCAATCAGTAGAAACTGTCCCTGAGGAGATTCAGACATTGCATTTGCTGGACATGTATTTTAAGTCATCTGTGTATACTGAACTATAACTGTTTCTAAGCACTAAGAATAATTTAACTCCTGAGACTCGCCAGCGGGTTTGAGCCAAAGAGAAGGAAACTCAAATTTAATTTGAGATTATCCAGTGTGAGGAACAAAAAGAAAATAGAATGAAGAAAAATAAACAGGCCCTCAGAGACTTGTAAAGCACTATCAAGCATACCAGCATACACAGAATGGAAGTTCCAGAAGAACGGGAGAAAGGGATAAAAAGATACTTAAATAAATAATGGCCAAAAAATAGTTTTGATAAAAAAACTAAATATCTAAGAAGCTGAACTCCAGGCAAGGTAAATTCAAAGAGATTCATGTCTACTTAAGTAATCAAACTTTTCAAAGAAAAAAGAGAATCTTGAAAGTAACAATTTAGAAGTGACTCATTATAGACAAAGGACCCTTAATAATGTCAGTTGGCTGATCATTCATCAGAAACTGTGAAGGCTGAAAGGCAGTATGATACATGCAGAGTGCTGAAAGATAAACTACAAATTACATATCCATGAAAAGGCTGTTTTCAAAGTGGAGAGATTAAGGTATTCCCAGATAGATTCAAACTGAGAAACTATGTCACTATAAGATTTTCTCTCCAGAAAGTAATGAGGAGATGGTAGGTCGAAGTGAAAGGACACTAAATCATAAGTTAAAGCCAGATGAACAAATAAAAAACATTGATAAGTAACTATGCAGGATTTTTGCAGAGGCCTTTTCTGCACCAATTGCGATGATCATGTAGGGTTTTTTATCTGTTTATGTGGTATATTACATTTATTGATTTCCATATGTTGAAACATCCTTGTAACCCTAGAATGAAGCCAACTTTGCCATGATATGTGGTCTTTTTAATGATTTGTTGCATTCTCTTTGCGACCTCTAGGCCCATCAACAACTGAAGGGATAAAGAAAATGTGGTATATATACACATTGTTACTCAGCAATAAAGAAGGATAAATCTGAGTTGTAGGAAAATGGGTGGATGTTGAGACCATAATAGTAAAAGAAATGTCAAACACAGAAAGTTAAATACTGCATGGTTCTATAATGTAAGAAACCCAAAATTTATGTAATTTACAGAGCAAAATAAAAGAGATGGTAGGAGACAGGGAGGTAGATTGTATGGAAGTGGGTAGAGAATCTGAGGGAGAAGGGAGAAGAAATGGCAGGGGATGAAGTAAGAATGATCAAACTGTGGTATGTATATGTACCATTTCCCCAAGATGAATGTAATTACTATGTATCATAAACATGTATTGATGGGAAAGAGCATAAGAAAAGGATACATATTTTTTGTTTGTTTTCCTACTATTCAATTTAAAAGAGTAATCCAAAAAGTATTCTAAATTTGGGTTAACAAACACATAAGTATAAAGATATAATTTGTTACAAAAATAACACAGAGGGTGGAGAGAAAAGTGCTATATAGAAGAGAGGTTGATATATCTATAATATAGAAAAATAGCAAAATAACAACTTCTGCCTTATCCATGAATACATTATAAGTTAACAGGTTAAGCGCTCCAATTAAAAGCCAGTGATTGGCAGAATGAATAAAAATATGATTTAACTTTGTACTATCTGCAATAAAAATACTTTAGATTCAAAGACACAAGTGAACTAAAAATGGAATTTAAAAAATAACTATTAGAAACACTACCAAAGGAATAAGAACTTTTATAACATCAGACAAAATAGATGCTCAAACAAAAAGTACAGAAGACAAAAAGAACAAATACAATGAAAAAAGTGTTAATCTATCAAAATATAACTTATGAACATGTTTTCATCTAACAGAGCCCTAAAATACATGAAGCAAAACTGAATTTGACAATTCAACAGTGTTGGATACACAAACAAACAATAAAGTAAATAAGGAAAGACCAGATTTGAACAACACTATAGACATCTGTTGAACATGCCACCCAACAACAGAATATACATTCTTCTCAAGAGCACATGGGCTGGGCATGGTGGTACAGTCTGTAGTTCCAGTACCCCCTAAGCTGAGGCAGGAGAATTGCCGTGAGTTCAAGACCACCATGGGCTATATAGTGAGTTCAAGGCCAGCCACAACTACATAGCAAGATCCTTTCTCAAAACAAACAAAACAGAGCACGTGGGGCATCCTCTTCCTTATGTTTGGCTTCAAAACGAGTTCTCATAAATTTAAAGAGATTGACTTTATAGAGAGTATATTATCTGACCACAGAAGAATGAAATTTAAAATCAGTAACAAAAAGAAATCTAGAAAGTCCAAATTAAACAACACAAATAAGCACTGAGTCAAAGAAGTAATCAAAAGAAAATTTAGTAAAGGTCATGAGATTAAAGAAAATGAAGTTACAACAGACCAAAACTTCCAGAGTATTGTAAAAGCAGTGTTTAGAGGGAAAGTTTTGGCTATAAACATCTATAGTTAAAACAACAAAATCTTCAGTGAATAACCTAAGTTTTACTTTAAGAAACTAGAAAAGAGAAAAAAATCAAGCCAAAGGAACAAAAGAGTAAGTATTAAGAAAAATTACAGGATTGAAAAAAGAAAGAAAAAAAAAAAGAAGAAAGTCAGAAACTAAGTTTGTTCTTGGAAGTTAACAAAATTGCTAAGTTTTTTTGCTACAGACCAAAACAGAAGAATCAACTTCAACAAAAGCAGATACTGAAAGAGGGCACACCACCACCAATCTTATGAATAGGAATTATTACAGGGTACTGTAAACAACTGTATACCGAACATTAGACCACACAGACAAAAAAGAAGAGCCCTTAACATGCATGAAGCACCAAAACTGACTCTGGGGGAAATAGAGAGTATTTGTAGACCTATAAGAATAACGATGAAGCTGGAAGCAAAAAACCAAAATATAACAAAACTCCCCACAAAAGCCAAAACATTTAAGTCAGAATTAACACATCTTTTACCAACTCTTGCAAAACATAGGAACATTTTCCAACTGATTTTGTGAAGCCAGTTATTACTTAAATACAAAAACCAAAGACAATAAGAAAAAACTATAGAACTTTTATGCATTGTGGGGCACATTTAGTAAAAGTAATTTGTGGAATAGGGGGGAAGTATTTGCCAGTCGCATAGCTCATGAGGGATTATGGTCTGGAATGCATAAAGAATTCTACAACCGAAGAACAAAATCATCAAATAATCTGATTTTAAAATTGGGCAGTGGTATTAAGTAAACGTTTCTCCAAAGATGATACACAATGGCTAAGAAACATATGTGAAGGTATTCAGCATCACTAATTATCAGAAATGCAAATCAGAGACAATTAAAAATGACCTCACACCCATTAGGATGACTGCTGTAAATTTTAAAAGAAATAGAAAATAAGTATTGATGAGGATATTAAAAAAAAATTGAAACTCTGCTACTCCATTGGTGGATTTTTAGATAGAATAGTCACTGTGAAAAATACAGCAGTTCTTCAAAATTAAAAATAGAACTATCATATGATTTGCCACTTCTACCTCCAAGTGTATATTGAAAAGAATTGAATGAAGGATCTTGAAGAGGTATTTGAGCACCCGTGTTCATAGCAGAATTACTTACAATAGTCAACAAATGACAGCAACTCAACTGTCCATCACTAGGTGAATGGAAATGTGGTATATTCATACAGTGGGACATTATTCAACCTTAAAATGGAAAGAAATCCTATGTCATCCTTTAATATGAATAAACCCTGAGGGACATCATGCTAAGTAAAGTAAGTCCTTCACAAGAAAACAAATACTGTATGATTTCATTTATTATGAGGGATCTAAAGCCAAATTCTTAGAAATGGAAAGTAGAATGGTGTTACCAGCGGCTAGAGAAGGTTAATTCTTTCTTGACAGCTATAGGGTTTCAGATTTGCAAGATTTAAAAGTACTGGAGCTCTATTTTACAAAAATATGAGTAGAATTAACACAACTATGTATTTTTAATAGCTAAAGGTGGTAAATTTTGTATTATGTGTTTTTAACCAGTTTCTAAAGTGTAAAAGAGTCTTAAAGAAAAACTATGAACCAATCTTTTTTATGAACATAGGTGCAGATATCTTTAAAGTGCATGTAGCAGCATAAAGAACAAGTTATATACCATTATCCAGGTTAATTCAGGAAAAATTAGTTAATGTACCATATTAATAGAATACAGGGGTGAAAAATACATGGTAATCTCTGCTAGAGTAAGAGAAAGCATTTGATAAAATCCAATGCCCTTTCCTTTTAGAATTCTCAACAAACTTAGAAACTAAAAGGGAACTTTCTTAGATGAATAAAGGACATCTGTGAAAACCCATCATGATGAAGGGTGAAAGACTGAAAACTTCCTCCTAAGATAGGGAATAAAACAGTTTCTGTTTTAATCATTTCTACTCTGTGTTGTACTAGATATTGTAACTAGGGCAGTTAACATACACACAAAATCTAAATTGTAAAAGAACTATTGTAGAAGGTATGATTGTATGTAGAAACTTCATAGGGGTCAACAGAAAAACTGGTAGCTAATAAGCTCCGCAAGGCTGAAAGATACAAATAAAAGGTCAAGAGTTAGGAATGAACAATTCAAAAATAAAATTTAAACAACTCCATTTTCTTTTTTTCCTCTTTTACAGTTAAATTTACTGGCACATTTTAGTTGTACAGAATGATCACATTCATCATAGGGAATCTGTACATGTACATGGTATGACTTGATTCCTTTCCCCCGTTACCCTACCATCTCTTCAACCCCTCTTACCTTACACAAACTTAGTTTCCTTTTTTCCTTTTCTTTTTTTTTTCTTTGCCAGTCCTTCCTTTCCCCTCTTCCCCTCCCTCGTTACTCTTCCCATTTGAACATTTTCTTACTATTTTACAATGTCTGTTATTCATTGTGGTTCTTATTTACATTTTTGATTTCTCACATGTGTGTCAGATTTACTTAAGATATGTTCTCAAAGTGCATCTATATAGCTACAAATGGCTCAAACTTAACTTTCTTTATGGCTAAGTAGGTACTGCATTGTATAAAAGAACTACATCTTTATCCATTAATCGGTTGGTGGGCATTTGGGGCTGTTTCCAAGATTTAGCTATTAAAAATTGTACTTCTATAAACATGGGTGTCCATGTATTGCTGTGGTATGATGCTTTTAATTCTTTCAGAAAGATACCAAGAAGGAGAATGGCTGGGTCAAATTAAAACTCTAATTTTAGTTTTCTGAGGAATCTACACACTGATTTCCACAGCACTTGCACCAGTCTACACTGCAACCAAAAATGGCAAAGGGTTCCTTTAAACCCCACAGTCCCACCGCCATTGGTTATTGGTTGATTTCTAGGTAATAGCCATTCTTTCTGGAATGAGATGGAATCTCAGCGTTACTTTAATTTGTGTCTCTCAAATAACCAGTATTGTTGAACATTTTTTCATATATTTATTTGCTGTTTGTATTTCTTTATCTAAGAAGTGTCCATTTCAGATGCCCATTTTTAGATTGAGTCTTTACATTTTGGGGGTAGTCTCACTTTTTTGAGTTCTTAATATATTCCAGATATTAGTCCTTTGTCTAATTAACACCTGGAAAAAAGTTTATTCCCACTCTGGGTTGTCCCTTCACTTTGTGGTTTCTCTTACTGTGCAAAACCTTTTTAATAAGATGAGATTACAGTTTATTGATTCTTTGTGATAGTTTCTGTGCAGTCAGGGTTTTGTTCATAAAATCTTTGCTTATACTTTGTCTTCAAGAATTCTACTTATTCTCTCTTCCAGCAGATACAGGGTTTCTGTGTTAATACTTAGATCTTTGATCCATTTCACTTTTAGTCTACTGTGTGATGAAAGATACGGATCTAGTGTTAATCTTGAGCATGTGGGAAGCCAGTTTATCTAGCACCATTTATTAAAGAGGCCATCTTTCTTCCAGAGGCTGTCTTGTTTTCCAGGTTTTTGGCTCCTTTGTAAAAGATAAAGTGACTAAGTATGTCTGGAGTTGTTTTTGCATCTTCTAATGTGTTCTGTTGATCCTTGGATCTGTTTTATTTCCAGTACCATGCTGTTTTTATCACTGTCACTGTACTATAACTTCAAGTCAGGGATTGTGATGTCGCCTGCTTTGCTTTTGTTGCCCAGAATTGCCTTTGTTATTCTAGGTCTCTTCTGGTTCCAGTGAATTATAGAATTGTTTTCTCTAATTCTGTGAGATACGCTATTGGAATTTTGATCAGAATTGCATTAAATTGGTAAAACAATTTTGAAAGTGTGGCCATTTTCACTATATTGGTTCTTCCTGCCCAAGAGCAAAGGCTATCTTTCTATTTTCTGAAATCCTCTTGTCTTTCTCAGAGCACTGTAGTTTTCAATATAGAGGTCTTTTACTTCCTTTGTTAGATTGATTCCTAGGTATTTCATTTTTATGGATGCTATTATGAAAGGCATTACTTTCCTGATTTCTCTCTCAGTGAGTTTGTTATTCATGTACAGAAATGCTATTGATTTTTGAGTATTAACTTTGTGTCTGAATCTGCTACTGAATTTGGTTATTAAATTTAGAAGTCTTTTGATGGAGTTTTGGAGTCTTCTATGTAGAATATCACGTAGTCCACAAATAATGATAGCTTCCTGTTTTCCTATTCCTTACTGCTTTTATTTCTTTCTCTTATCTAATTGCTCTGGCTAATGTTTCCAGAACTATATTGAATGAAAGTGGTAACAGTAGACATCCTTCTTCCTGATTTAAGAGCAAGAGCTTTCAGGTTTTACCCTTTAGTATAATGTTGGCTGTTGGTTTGTCATAGATGGCTTTTATTATATTGAAATAAAGACCACCTATTCTAGTTTTCTGTAGGGTTTTTATCATAATGTGTGTCAGACTTTGTCTACCATTTTTCTGCATTATTGATGATGATACGGTTTTTATCCTTGCCTCTGTTACTATGGTATATTACTTTTACTGATTTGCATATATTGAACCACTCATGCATCCTTGGGATGAATCCTACTTGGTCATGGTGTATAATCCTTTTGATGATTTGCTGCATTCTATTTGCCAGTATCTGACTGAGGATATTTCCATCTGTATTCATTAGAGTGATTGGCCTATAGTTCTCTTTCTTAGTTGGATCCCTCTCTGGTTTTGGTATCAGGGTAACGCTCACTTCCAGGAATGAATTTGGGAATATTGCTTCCTTTTAAATTTCATTAAAGAGTTTGAGAAGTAGCAGCATTGTCTTCTCTAAATTTCTTGTAGAATATCTGTCAGGGCCAGGGCTTTTGTTTTTAGGGTTTTAGTTACAGCTTTAATTTCATTGATACTGATTTATTTAGAATTTTTTTATCTTTTCAGCTGAGCTTTGACAATTCATATGTACCTAGGAACTGTCCATTTCTTTCACATTTTCCATCTTATTAGAATACAAGTTCTAAAAGTAGGTATAGATGACCTTCTTGATTTCTTCAGGATCTGTTGTGATTTCACCCTTGTCCTTCCTAGTTGCGTGGATTTGAGTCTTTTCTTCCTTTTTTGATAAGTTTGGCTAAGGGTTTGTCAATTTTATTTAATCTTTCAAAGAACCAGTTCTTCAGTCATCAATTCTTTGTATTGTTTTCTTAGTCTCCACTGCATTAATTTCTGTCCTGATCTTTATAATTTCCTCCCTCATACAAGCTTTATTCTTGAGTTTTCTTTTTCTAGAAGCTTGACGTTCAATATTGTTATTTGAGCTCACTCTGTTTTGCTGATATGGTTGTTCACCACTATAAATTTCACTCATAGGACTGTTTTCATTGTGTCCCATAAGGTCTGGTATGTGGTATTGGCATTATTGTTTAATTCTGAAATCTGTCTAATTTTTCTTTAATTTCATCTGTGACCCATTGGTTGTTCAGGAGGGTGTTATTTAACCTCCATGTGTTTATGAAATTCTTGTGGTTTCTTTTGCTATTTGTTTCTAATTTCTTTGCACTATGATCTGAAAATATGCATGGGATAGCTTCAGTTGCTTTGCATTTACTTAAGTGTGTTCTGTGAGCTAGTGTATGATCTATTTTGGAGAACTGCCCATGTGTAACTGAGAAGAATGTGTATTCTGATGTTGTGGGGTGGAACACTCAATATCTACTAAGTCCATTGGTTCATTAATTTTTTATGTAGTTGATCTGTCTATTTGTGACAATGGTGTACTAAGGTCCCCAATTACAGTTGTATTAGTGCTTATTTAATTTTTCATATCCATTAATATTTGCTTTATATAGTTAGATGCATTGGTATTTTGTGCAAATATATTTATGATTGTTATGTTTCTCTTGGAAAGAAATGGAGTCTGTAAAATGGACTCAAAGAGATATCCAGGAGATTAAAATTCCACCTAAAGTATGCATAGCAGAAGCCAATGTGAAGATAGAATCTCATATATAGAAGACAGGATTGCAGTTAGTGATCATGAAAGATTTCTTAAAAATAGCAAGGGAGCTAAAAAATGAATCCGGCAGCTGCTAGATGAAGCAAAGAAGAATAACACAAGATTAATTGGAGTCAATGAAATAGCAGTTTATAGCACAAATGACATAAAAACTTGTTCACAGAAATCATGATAGAAAACTTCCCAAGCAGGGAAATGGAATTTGACATACAGATAAGTGAAACAGAGAATTCCAATTACTCATGATCATAAAAAAACAACAGAAAACAACTACAGCATGTAATAGTCAAGATTATAGAAATTTAATACAAGAACCCAATATTAAAAACTGTTACAGAAAAGAAACACATCACCTATAAAGGAAAGCCTATCAGAATTGCAGCAGACTTGTCTTGGATTCTATTTCTTTACTATATTGAACATTCATGGTTTTCATCATTTTCGTAAGATCCTTTATTTTTCTTTGTAATCTGTGTCTGCTCAAGTCACTAAGTATGTCTTTCTTTATGGTCACCATCTCTGCAGTTATCTGAGAAATTGTTTCTATTTCATTTTTTTCTAGAGCCTCATTCACTTACTTCATTACTTCTTTTATCACTTCAGAGAGTCCAAGTGGGTGGCTTCCAGATTGTTCTGCTTCATTTCCCCTTGGGTTTGCCTTTGGTGAGCTGAAAGTCTGGGGTTGCATCTTATTTAAGTGTCTTTTCATTTTCAGTTTTTTGTTTTAGTTTCAATTCCTCAGTTGATGCCCATAAATTGCCTATAGCAAGAAGCTTTATTGCTAGTATTTAGAATACTTAGGAAATGACTACTTCTCAGAGGTACCTTTCAGGTATAGCAAGCTTTTTGGTTTTGAATCTATTGCAAGATCATGGATAAGAAGTTGCTGCCTAGTTGGCCCAGCCCCTGGTTATTAGGCACTGGCCTGTAGTGCTTTTTATGACCCTTAGGTAGTCTTAGTATTAATATACCTGGAAGAACAACTGGTTAGATAATTATGTCACCTTGGTTAAAATGATAAAATCAGCAATAACTATAGTATCAAACACAGCCTAGAGAATGACCAAATAAAGTAGCTATTAATTTTTCACCTTTAACCATATGAACTAGGTTTGTAGTTATATAACAAAACCTAAAACGAACCAGAATTTTTTTTCAGTAAATAAGCCCTCAATATAGCAATTTTACCTTCAGCGGAGAAAATTTAAAAGGGGCAAAGGATACAAAATAAATAGAAGAGATTAGAAATAAGACTGGAAGACAAAAGATCACAAAAACTTTGGGAACCTGGTGAAGAAGACAGGATAGAAAGAGAGGGAAGAAATAAAAACAACAAAATAAGACAACAAAACCTAGAAACCATGTTGACATGTAAAAATGACAATCAAAGAAAAAGAAAATAAGAAAAAAAATCCAAGTATATCTCTACTGTCACTGGTAGACAACATGGGCAGACAGAATCCAGATCCAAGTTTATTAATCCTAGCAAGTCAGCTGTAACTTTTCAGTGAGGTGCTAGATAACCCCAGCAAACCTGCCCCTTTAGTTCCACTGAAGCTGGAACTGGACCCATGTATCTGTCTGTGCACCTGCTCCTTTTTGAATCTGACTCCCTGCCAGCTCGAACTCAGCTCCCTGACTTCCTGCAGACTTAAACTTGGCTCCCAAGCCCCGACATTAGGAGCTGCTGGATGGAACCAACAGTTCCTCTGAGTTCTGAGCTCAGTTGGCCCCTCTCCAGGAAGGCTCCCAGCAGGTCGCCCTTTCTTGGGTGTGTCTAAACCCCAGTAACTCACCAGCCACTGCAGTCTGCTGCATCCACTGCTCTGTTCTGCTGGTGCGTTTCTCTGTGAAGACCTCTGGGGTTGCCAGTAGTCACTGTGCATCTGCAGGTTCAAGCTGCCCCTCCCATGCAGTGCGTCCAGGCTCAGAGAGAAAGCACTGCGTGCTGCCTGCTTCTCATTTGTTGAGATCCCTCTCTTCACTTTCCCTATGGGCTTCAGTTCTAGCTTCAGATCCATCCTGGGTCCTGGGGTTCCACATTCCTCCTTTTTCTCTTCACATTGCTACATCTCAGTATCTGGCCACCACTGTTCAGAGAAACTCTTTCTCTGTTCCTCATCACTCCACCATCTTTCCAGAAGTAACAATTCCATTTTCAAAATAGCATCAAAACGAATAAAATACTGTCTTTAACAAGAGAAATATGGGACTCGCATACTGAAAACTATAAAACATGGCTAGAATAAATTGAACCCCTAATAAATTGGAGGCTTTCACATATTTATGGATAGGAAGACTGTATTGAGATGGCATTATATTACAAATTGCTCTTCAGATCCAATAAAACTAGAATTCTTTCTTACTGTCTTTTTTTGTGCAGAAATGACAAACTGATCTGAAAAGTCACATGAAAATCAAAGTGATGCAAAATAGTGTCTTAAAAAAAAGAATAAAGTTTAAAGACCCAAAGTCCAAATTTTAAAACTTACTTCAAAACTATCATGATTAAGCTATTATGATGCTTTACATAAAGGTAGACATATAGATCAAAGAAATGGAATTGAGAGTTAGAAATAAACCCATACAACTATGGTAAATTGATTTTCCATTGGGACCAGGATAATTCAAAGGAAAAGAAGAATCTTTCAAGAAATGGCTATTGACAACTAAATATCTGTAAAAGAATTTATCTCATACAAAATATAAAAATAAATCCAAAATGAATCAAAAATCTAGAGACCTTAACGTTCTTATAAGAAAATATAGGGGCTAAATCTCCGTTACTTGAATTTGTTAGTGAATTCTTGAAAATAACTCCTAGTATATAACAAAATAAAAAAATTAGATATATTGGATTTCATCAACATTAAAAACTTTTGTTCCTTAAAGAACACAGTTAAGAAAGTGATAAAACCTATAGAATGAGAGATTTCTCTGAAGCACAAGAAAATAACCAATAAGCACATGAAAAGATGCTAAATGCCCTCCGTCACTTGAACTATGCAAATCAAAACTATAATAAGATACTATTTCACACCCATTATTATGGCTATAATTATTTTTGGAAGGAAGACAGTGAACTGGGGTGGGAAGGTTCCTATGGAGAAATTGGAATCATCATATATTGGTGAAAGGTATAGCCATTTTGGAAAACAATTTGGCAGTTCCTTAAAAACTTAAGTAGAAGAGTTATGACCTAGCAGTTCTAAGTATATGATCATATATGAGAGAAATGGAAACATAAGTTATGTATACTTATGTTCAATACAGCATTATTCATAAAAGCACAAATATGAAAACAACCCACATGTTCTTCAGCTGATAAATGGATAAACAAAATGTGGTATATCTACTTACTGCAATATTACTCAACCATAAAATGAAATAAAGTATAAATAAATGCTACAACATTTGAATGTGGTTGAACTTTGACAACATTGGGCCAAGCAAAAGACAGACACAAAAGACCACATACTATATGAGGCCATTTATATGAAATGCTCAACATCAGTAATTTCATAGGGACAGAAAGTAGATGAACAGCTGTCAGAAGCTGAAAGGAAAGAGGAATGGGAAGTGACTGCAAATAGATAAGGTATATCTTTAGGGATGATAAAAATGTTTTGAAATCCAGTAATAGTGATGGCTGTACAACTTTGTCAACATTATAACTACTATTGCATTATAAGCATAAAGGGTGACTTATTTATTTCAATTTTAGAAGTCAATATCAAGCTTGTCAATTACTTTGGCTGGAGTAGACACAAAACTTAACATTCTGAAGATGCTATTAAAAACATTGGTAGGGGGTGTGGGTTTCAAAAACAAAATATCAACACTTATTACCTATGACTAGATTGTTTTTGAGCTGTGTTCTAGAACTGGGAGCCCATCTAACTTGCAGTAAGAACTAGTATGTAATTTCAGATGTAGTCTTTTAACTCTTCAAAAACAACGAGTTAGTAAAAGATTAAGAAAAAAATTTTCCGTGGTAGCCAATTTAGAAGCAGAAAAGAAGTTTTTGAATTTGTTTTTCTGGCCAGAGTTGGAAAGAACAGGACAGAAGGCAAAAGTATATACCATAGAAAGGGAGGTAACATTCTTGAAACACGAAACAATATGTAGATGAACATCTGAAATATATAGATATTTGTAAAATATTTATCCCCTGTGGACAGCTGAGTGGCTCTGGGCTAGATACTCCTGCCACCATAACAGTCTCGCTTCAGGCCCTAATGTGTGGCAGGAATGTTTCCATTTCCACATGTTACGAAATGAAAATGGTGGGAAAAATTGTCATTTCCCCTCCTAAAAGATAGTGGCCGCTTCTCAGACATCTGTATAAGAATTCCCAGGTGCACCTAGCTAGTAAACAGAACACAGTCAATTTGGTATCATTTCAAGGTGTTTTTGGAGAAAGTACTTAATCATTATATTTGTATTTTCTAAGTATTCACAAGTCAAATTTTAAATAATCCAGACTGAAACTTTGTTGAGGTGATGTCAAACTCTATTGAACTATAAATTCCAGAAACAAGCTTTTGCCTTTTAAAAAAAAATTCTCTTAATTCTTATGACATATCTATAATTATTAATAATTACTGAAGGATATGAGAAGTTATATTAATTTCACTTCTTTGGATTCTCGTGCAGCTGAGACTGTACATTAAAGAGTCTTCCAGTACCCTGACATTTGTCTGGCTCCTGGGACTTGCAAAAATGTACTAATGATTATTTCTGAGCTACTCAGATCAGAAAGAGAATATATAGAAAAGGTGATGGTAGCTGAGATGGTCTAACAGGTAACATGGATGCACTTGTTCATCCATTTGTTTTCATGTGGTCTGGAGTGTCTTCCATTTGAAATGAAGAGAATATGTTTTGTTTTAGTTACAATTTTTAACTTCTTTTCTTTTGATGGATACTTTATCATTTGAATTGTGACCAAGTATCATTTGTGGGTTTGTTTTGGACAGTCTTTGCCAGGATATATGTTTGCTGTACATTTGCTAGAAACTAAATATCAATTGAATAGTTCTAATTTTTACTTAATAAATTTAAGCCTACTAAGATGTTGTTCCAAATGTGGACACAGTTTGCTGTATATATAAAAGAGTAATACTTTATACCTTTTAGATTGAGTTGTTTTGTTTTAACATTGATAGCTTTTCAGACTGTAGACCGTTTTGTTTAACACCCTGATTCATTGGTTCAGCACATTTACAAAGTTATTTTTGTTTCAGTTTTAGTTTGAACGTCCATTGTAGGTTCTTATGTTTTAGTGACCCTCAAGCTTAAAAAGTACATTAGTGCTGCTTCTATATCTTACAATGAGACACATTAAGGCACACAGAGCCTTGTTTTTTCCAGTAAAGTTCTGCTATAGTCCATCAGAGAGCATGATTTTCCTCAATCCAAACTCCACAGTCCAAAACTTTCGCTTGCTGAGCTGTGTTGCGGACCTACCTGGCTTCTCTGAACCGCATTCTAGGGCGCCTCAGAGTTCCATCAGAAATCACTTCTCGTTCTGTACTTATTTAAAAATTATGACATCATATTTTTAAAAATGTTCTTAATGCTTTCAGAAGTAATATTTATATAAGTTTCTGTTGCCTTTTGTTATTTTTATATTTTCCTTACTGAAATGTCTTAGAGATAAGTAGATTGTGTGTTTTTCAGGATTTTCTTAGAACACATAACTCCTTCTTAAAGCAAGTAAGTATCCTAGAATTAAGAACATTTTTACGTATAAGTACTATAGACCTGTAAATTGAAACAGTCTCACAACTTACTTTGAAAGTACTTAAACTGTTAGTGAAAATGGTATCTCAAGTTTCTTTAAAGACAAAGTAGAATATTTTAACTAGTTATCTTTATTCTCTTTAGGGTCTAATGAAGAAATTCATTCGATGTTCTACACGTGTAACTGTGGGAACTATTAAAAAATTTCTAAGTTTAAAACTAAAACTTCCAAGTTCTTATGAGGTAAGCTAAAGAATATCTAACCCTCATCATTTTGATAATTCTCATCTGAAGTTCTAACAAGGAGAAATTAACTGATAAAACTGATAATATACTCAAATTAATTCTTGTAGAAACTTTTGTTTTTTTATGATAATTTTAATTTTTGGAATAAAATATTCCATTTATATATTTCCAACTTAACAGATGGTGAGAAAATCATGATAGTGATATCCTTTGTATTTTGTAATTACAGGAGGTATTTAAAGAATTTAAAATGAAGTTCTCTCAAAATAAATATACTAGCTAAGTAAATTATTTTTCTCTTTAATATCAACATACTTTAGGATATATCATTTCTTAATCTGAGACCTTTAAATTACTAATAGTTTTTATAGACTTGTTCAGAATTTAAACTGTCTTTTTAAGGCTTTCACAGATAATGTTCAAGTAGTTCCATGTTTTCAAAATTGATACTGTTTAGCACATATGAAACCAACATATTGCATCTTCATAAATATGTTTTGTCATGTATTATAGGAAAGGCAAATTGCCCTGACCCTGATGACAGGATAGCTTATAATGTGTTCAAGGTTCAGAGGACGTTTATGATCCTAAGGGTATGGCTATAACATAGTGAAGAATATCACTACCTTTTTTTTAACATGCCCAAATAGCAATTTTATAACTTTTATTAATTTCTGCTTCCTCTTCCCTGGGTTTGTATAGTAGTAGTTGACAAACTAAAGACCAGGCTAGCTACCTATATAAACAAAGACATCAAAGTTTTTGTGGCTTATCTATAGTAATGTTTATATCCTAAGCAGTCATTGTGAGAGAAGTAAAATGTGATCATATTTGAACATAGGCATTGACAGGTATGAAGTCCATATTTTCAGGAAGCATCTGATCCTGAACTTAGTTTCTTTCAGATGATTGATTAGTCCAGGTTAAAATGTTTCTTTGTGATTTGGTCCTGCAAATACAAAAAGTATTCCAGCAACATCCACTCCTACTTCATGGAGAAATTGTGAAATTTAAATGTTAGAACCTAATGAACTCTGTAAAATAATAGGTAACACCTTACAGGTAGAGAACAAAATTGTTTTTATGACTAGATTTTGCTTTTTTTTTTAAATGAAATGCCATGTACTGTAGTATGTCCTTACTTTTAAATCTGATTTATTCAGTTGCCATCTTCTAGTTTTCAGGAAATTGTTAGAACTAAGAAAACTATTACTGTCTGTCTTCTGGCATGTATATTACTTCTGTATAGACAAAGGTGGAAGGAGAAGAGATGCTAGCTACTGTTTATTCTTTACATGCCCCAGTCAAAGGACTTCATCTGCTTTCTATTTGTTTTGTTTAGGAATATTGATTGGTCTCTGATTATTTTGTTGTCTAGCGTGGAGGAGATGATTTAATAAAATACCTGACACCTGAAACCTGTGTGACAATATTTCCAAACGGGACAAGACAGTTTAGTTGTTAAATGACAGTAAGAGACAAACACTTGATTACTAATTCCATCTTAAGTAACTCCCATTACTTATTTGCTTATTCATTTATTTTACAGGCAAAATAAAGAAAAAGAAATTAGCCACTTTGTTCTTGTAAGAGTTAATGAAATGAGCTGGGCATGGTAGCACATGCCTGTAATCCTAGCTCTTGGTAGGCTGAGGCAGAAGGATTACAGTGCTAAGGCTAACCTTTGCAACTTAGTGAAAACCTATCAAGAAAGACAGTGAGTTAATAAAATCACATCTGGAAAACATTTCCAAGTTCATATAAGTCAGCACAGTTTATCAAAAAGTCAATAATGTAGTTTCATATGTCTAATGCAATTACTCATTTTAGACTTAAAGTTCACAATTAAAGTCTTTGTCTAGCAAGATACAGAATTATTTAACCCATTTTTCTTCCCTTCCTTACTTTAAATGAAATCTTACCAGTTACTTTCAGTAGCTAGAGACTGAAATGTTATTCTTTATAGCAGCTTATGATAAAAAAAAGTTTAATTATGCCTTGTTGCATTAATGAACCTTAGCCAGAGTTCCTGTGGCCTCCCTAAGGATTTAGGGGGTTGTTTAGCTCTGCAACCTAAAGCAAATCCAAGCATTCATAAGTACAACCCTTACGTGATAGTTCATGCAGGTGAGTAGAGTGCTGTACACGTTTCCAGCCAAGGACAGGGAAGAGGCCAGACATGCATTTATGCTGGTTACTAAGTGTGGGAAACATAGCCGTCAATCATTATTAGAAACTTCAATATACTCCAAAGTCTCATAAATTACTGTGTACACACTGGTCACCCCTTTTGAACCTAAACTAATGAGAAGGCAATAACCCCTTTCAATCATGAGAAGTCAGAAAGATTCTGACAGATGAATTCAGAAGCCAGAGGAATAATTAGAAGCTGTGAGCCTGGTCTCCTTTCTGGTCATTAACAGAGAGCAGTCACAGAAATGTGTGTAAAGCCTTGAAGGTTATGCAGAGACAGGAACTAAGAAAATTCACACTGCATTTATAAATTACCTGTATGAATCAAGATAATACATATGTATTGTGTGACAAGATAAACTACTTTACCTGAATGGTTAGCATTCTGTGAAAAAAAGTGTTTTAAATAAAGTATTCAGTGTTATTTTAACTAATAATGCTTCTGTAGTTACAACTATTTAAAATTTTAAGAATATGTAAACTACTTAAAAATTCAGAACTACTTATGTTTAATATATCTAATTCTTTTTAAAGTTGGATGTACTATGCAATGGTGAAATTATGGGGAAGGATCATACTATGGAATTCATCTATATGACAAGATGGCGACTAAGAGGAGAAAACGTAAATTACTTTTATATTTACTTACGTGCATATTTATTACGTTGTTCAAATTTAATGATATTACTTAGGAACTGAAAAAAATGCTTGGGAAGGAAAAACTGGCTTCTCATGTGTCTTGCAGCACTCTAAACTTGGTCCAAGTATAAAACCAGTGTCTGTTAGATGTAAGGCTTTTTAAGATGAACTTAAAACTCTAGAAGGATGTTTAGAAGTTTGCTAAGTTCAAAACAGAGAGAGTGACATGTATTTTTTTAAAGCTGAGTAATTAAGAGGAACCTCAGAGTATACGAAGTGAAGTTTGGAAAGCCGAAGTTCTGCCCTGACTCCTGTGACTAATGGTCTGGGGTTGAGATAGGAAGGACGAACAGAGTAGAATATGCATGTTTATTTCTTTCAGATACTCCTTCACAGTGAAAGTATAAAATCAGGTCTACTGGTAAGTGATTTTGCAGTGGCTTCTGATGCCAGGTTTAGGTTATTGTACCTTAGGCCCTAGGCAATATGGGAGAAATTGTTCAAAGGAAAAGAAATCTAAGAAAACCCAAAAAGAAAACCTTGTTTTGTAAAATATATCTTTGATTAGAGTTGAATTCTAGGTTCAGGTACACCTGAATTACAAGGAATGTGGGATATTAGGAGAATTTGAGATTTGAGGGCTTGTTAGGCTGATACGTGAGAGTGATGAAGAGCATATGCACAGTACTGCTGCCAGAAATTCTCACCATGATCTGAGTGTATGAAAAACATTAATTAAGGTTGATTAAAAGTTTTGACTAGGCAACTTCCAAGGTTACCTTTCAGACATTAAGATTCTGTGATGTTTATTGTGCAGTGTGCCATACTTTTAAACTCTTATGTAATTTAACATTTCTGTTTCATGAACTACATTTTACTGCATTTTCATATAAAATGTAAGTTATGGGATGGAGATACGGCTCAGCGGCACAGCGCCTGCTTGGCAAACGTGAGGTCATGAGTTCGATTCCTGGTACCAAAAAAAAAGAAAGGAAATTATAACATATAACAAAATTAAAAACAGTTACTTCACATAAGGTGAATGATGCAGAATCCAGATATGTTTCCGTGTTTCAGTAGTTCAAAAACATGTTTAATACTGAATGTAAACATCTCTGTAACTAGCCAGGCATGGTGGTGCACACCTGTAATCCCAGCACTTGGGAAGCTGAGGCAGGAGGACCACAGCAACCTGAGGCTAGGCTGAATTGCAGAGTGAGACCCTGCCTTCTTCAGAAGAAAAAAAAGAAAACATGTCTCTGTAACTGTTGTAAACAAACCTCACAATACCATGTTTTGTTCTATCCAGTGGATAAGATTTTGGGCTTTTAGAAGAAAAGTCTTGATGTGCTTTATGTATAAATGAAGCACTTGACTTCATATTTCCTATTTGAGTCTCATGTGGGTAAAGCCTTCCTTGTGAAGCTGAATGCCCTAGCCAGTAATAAACAGAACTCAAAAACAGCACAGAGAATTCATCAAACCTTTTTAGGGTTCATTTTTTAAATGTAATTTTCTTTGTATTTGGTAAATAATTGCTTGCTTTTCTGTGACACTTCATAGTTTTTTGTGGATTATCAGGTGCACATTACAGAGAATGAATTGTCTTAACCACCGTTTTTGGGGAGTGGATGTTGTGATATTATACATAATGTTAATGTTACACTGAATGTAATTTTAGGTTACTTTGTAATTTAATGGGCACTTAGTGCTAGAAGTCATTTTATGAGTAGACTTGCTGGAAGTTTAAAGAGGATATAAATGGTCATCACCATGAGATCATGATTTGTGCTTCATGAGATCCCTGCAGAAAGTTGCCTACTTCTTCAGTTATTTAAATGTCACAGCATGAAAGAGCTAATTCATATATATTTCTGTTAATAGACTATCAGTTAAATCAGTATTTACTACTACAGCATTTCTGATCACTCATTTATTAGTAACTTAAGTTCTTTGGTTGAGGCATATTTTAATAAAAGTTCAAAAAGTGGTACAGTATTTTAAACTTCATTCATTCAGGTAGAGAAAAATTATCATGTAGTGCAATAGTAAAGTAATACACTAAACCGTTTCTTTATTTCTTTTCTGTTTTGTTGCTCCCTCTCTTTATTCTCACTTTGAAATCGGTAGTTGCATTTTTCTGCTTGCTCCGACCAGAGTCCCTGAAGGCAGCCTGCATTTCTTTCTCTGCTGTCCATCTTTAGCAAACCCTGTAACCTTTACCATTAGAACACTATGCTCAGAATCCAGCCATGTCTCACTGCCTTTCCTTCTACCGTTCTGGCACCTCCACTCTGACTGTTCTCTAGAAGGGCTCTGGGAACCTCCCAGTTGGGCTGCCCCGTGCTCCCCGCCCCACTTGCGCTTCTCTTCTCATGCCTGAGCCACAAGGCGTGTTGCTCCTCTGCTCCCGTCTGTCCAGTAATGCTTAATGTAGTCTAGATAAAAGCCAGAGTCTTTCTAGAGACCTAAAAATACTGCATACCCATGCAGATTTCCCACATCCCTCCCCACTCGCTCACCCTGGGCACACAGGGCTCTAGCCACAGTGGCCTCTGTGCTTCCGCAGATGTGCACTGCTAGTGCCGCGCTGAACTGCCTCCTGTGCCCTCATCATTCTGTTCAGCTTCTGAGTGACCTTCTCAGTGAGATTTTTGAATTTCCAGTCTTCTTAATCCCTTCATACCCTCTGACACCCTTGTCTCCTGTGTATGTGTTTTGTCCCCTGACTGAAATGTAATAATGAAGGCAAAGACTTCCGTTTGATTTCACTGCTAAATCCAGCACCTAAAGTACTCCCCAGCACAGAACTCAGTATTTATTTAGAGTACATCAAGTATATTTTCTTTAATAAAGTAGTAATTATGCACAGTATATCCTAAAGATAATTCATTACTTAAATGTCAGGTTCGCATTTGTTTTCTGTTGATGAAATTTTAAATTCTCAAGTTCCAAGTAAGTATAAACTATTAGGTTAGATGAATTCTGACAGAAGAGTAGCATTGACAAGTGCTGCAGTGACAATAAAATACTTCCTTCGTCAAGTCCCTACTGGCGTGTTGTTGTGATCACATCCCTTTCCATCTCTACCATCCGTTATTAACAGAGACCAAGAATTCCGCGAAGTTCTCAGACTCCCGGCATTGCTAACTAGCTCTGCCTGGGGCTGCCGTTGGCTTCTTTCCTAAAGACCACGTGGTTCTTTCACTTGCTTCTAGAATTTTTAATATTAAACCTTTTAACCCACCTAGGATGGGCTTGTTTGTTCACATACTCACAACGATGTAGAGTAATTTATTCCAAAAGTTTTTAGTCAAAAATACAATTTCTTGAATAATCATATTTTACCTCACTGTTTTGAAATGTCACCATTATATACACATATGAATGCATATATAATTTATATAGAGAGAGAGAGACAGAAACACTATATCTAGTGTATATTTAGTTCCCGGACTTTTTTTTTAATTCTTTCAGGTGAGTATTTTTCTAAACCAGCGTTATACATCATACAGATTTTCTAAAAATCTAATCACATGACTATTTGGCTTTAATTGTCTGCTTTCTGTGGAATGGTTTAGTTAAAGTCCAAACTATCATGGCTTTTGAGGTGAATAACTGGGCCTTCTTAGGTTGCTTTATGATACATATTAGTACCTGTTAGTACAGTACCACAATGAAAACCACCTCCCTTTTTAAAATTGTGTTGGCTGATTTTACCCATTTATTCTCCCAGGTGATCTTTTGAGTGGGATTGTGATTGGCAGTAAGTTATATTTCTCTGTTGTTTTGGCTGGAATTGGCATGTTTGTAGTTCATTATTCTGTGTGTTGTCATGAGACTATCTCCTTACATGTTCATTAGCTTTTGCTCATGTCTCTTGAGTAAAACTGTAGGGTTTTTTTCCCTCTAGGATACTACTTTCTAAGTCTTCTGTCTCAGACAAGGCTACTTCATGTTCAGATCACCCCTTACTGTGTCCTATTTCTAGCTTCCTAGGAAGAATCTCAGGCAAGTTAATTTTGCCTCCAGTTCTCCAATGGTATCTCCGTACAACACCCAGCTTCACTACCACTAGTTTTCTTTATCTTGCAGTAGTTTTATTTCAGGCTTATCCTTTTTTCTGTGATCCCAGCTCTTTATGGATCTTCATTTTTGTAATGATACCTTCTTAAAAAATTTTTATCTTTAAGAATCAAAACAAACATCTGGTCAAATTTAGCCAGCTCTTAGAAGTGTTTCAGTACGTAACACTATTTGCCACTTCAATATTATTATACTCCCAAGTTGGCACTGAATTTTTTTTCCTTATTGTTGCAGAACATGTACTTTAAAAAAATAGCCAGGCATGGTTGTGCATGCCTGTATCTCCAGCTACTCGAGAGGCTGAGGCAGAAGGATCACAAGTTGGAGGTCAGCTTTGGCAACTTAGTGAAACCCTGCATCAAAACAAACAAATAGGGTTGAGGTTGTATTTCAGTGGTAGAGCTCTTTCCTAGCATGCTTGAGGTCCTAGGTTCAATTCAGAGTACTATAAAAGTTATACATAATTTATATATAATATTCCATTCCAGTAGTCATCACAGTTTTGAAATACATATGGAATTGGTTTGCAACTACTTCTCATTTGATAATATGTCTTGTGGAGAATCAGTAAACTTTAAAATATTTTTTAATGCATTGATAGGATTTGACTTGTGTGTCTGTAGCATATTTAACACAATAATCTGGTAGAAATTTAGACTTTTTTCTAGTTTCTGTAAGCCACGCTTACAGTATAGTACTACATATATTTCTGCACGTGTACAAATATATCCATTGTCTAGGTTTCCTAGATGCAGATTTACAACAGCACATGCACATTCTAAGTTTTGCGAGATAGTCCCAAACTATCCCCTTAAGAGCGTTAACAGTGTATAACTGAATCCGGCGTATATGAGAATGCTCATTTTCTGATATCCTTACCAACACTCCCTATTACCAACTCCATATTTCTTTTGTAAACTTTCACATTAATTCTCTTGGAATTGTTTTGACCACCAAGTTTGTCTTTTTCTTATTGACTTCTAGGAATTCAATATGCAGTATTCTGAATATGAATTTTTTGTTAAATATTTTTTTATGTTTTTTGTTAGTACCTGTTTTAGTATTTAATTTTATGTTATATGTCTCAGCTGTTTTTTCACAGTTATATCCCACTTCCTAGTGTGCCTCAGGTTTTTGATCCTTAAAATTAGATTAATAATACCTTTCTCAAAATGGCCAGCAAGAATTAAATGCTTAGTAGAATACGTGACATAATAAACGTTATTTTAGTAATAGTTTATGTATGTTAACTTTCATTTTGATTGTAGTTCTTTCTTCCTTCACTTAATTCCACCTCTGAGAGCTTGCTGACAGTATCTGTACTGAGTCAACTTCAATCATAGACTGGCCTCCTCACTTGTCTTTTCTAGAGTGGGCTAAGTACTCCCTCTCAGGACAGCGCCCCCTTCTGAAATGATTGTGTTCAGTTTCTTCTCCAACAACTGCCAATCTAGCTTCAGAAGTGACTGCATCATGCTTGTCTTCCTTTGCTTCATTTGTATTATCTGCCAATTTTAGGAAAAACAAGCATAATCCGTCTTGACTGATACCAAAGAGATTAGTAGAAAAAAAGAATTAGTGAAGATGCCTCCATCTGCCTTAACTCTGTGTTCTTGATGAACACTTTTTGCAAGTGGAATTGTTAGGCAGAGTCTGACAGCCTGGAGATTGGAAACTATTCAGAGAGCAGGAAGGTCACCAAAGGGTAGCACTGCTGGGCGACGCAAGTCTTACAGCATGTCGATGATCACAGTCTGCAGAGTTGAGGACCAGCGTGAAGAAACAGTTGCCAAAGTATTCTGAGAAAAGAGATGATAATAGATAATCTTCTCAAAGTATGTCTTTGTAAAGTCTACTCTAGGATGTTAGAATTCTCCCAGTAAATTTACAACTCACTTTTTTATATTCTTATTTATTCCATTTTGAAAAGTATACAATGTTGAATTCATATAGGCATAATTTTAAGTATGCATTTTATATTTTACACTCAAATTATAACTAAAATTATATTTTTATTGAATGTATTTAGCATATTTTAAATTTAAAAATTAAGAATAGGAATGATTTTTCCAAATATGAGTGGTTAAAATGATAAAAGGTAGTGAGTTTACAAATGAATCTACTCAAAACTTTATAAATTTGCCCACTTGTTGATTTACTCATAAAATACTTATTGAGTGGCTGCTGTGTGCCAGTTCTGGCCATTAACTGTTAAGACTGTAAATGTGAAATAGATTTCAAATTAAAGCTATTTTCATAGATAAACTAATAATCTAATAATCTAATCCAAACATATGAAGAACGTAACATAAAAGAGAAAGTGGATCCCTGACAGGTTGAGTGAAATTCTGTGCCTCACTCAGAGAGCTGATCTTGGAAAGACAGGTAAAGGAGACCTGGGAGAGACTGTTCACCAGAAGGAATGGAAAAGAGAACACCTTATGTGTGTTAGGTGAGGATTTCCCCAGGAAAAGGACATGGAAAAGGTAGCCCTCCATGTGGTATTTGCTGACTGTTAATCTCAGCTAGATGCTGAAATCACTTAAAGCTAAATTTTACCAATCACTAAGTCATTAAATCTAATTTTTCCAAAACAACTATCATTTTCTCAGTGTTTATTTAAAATTAATCATGTTGCCTCTTATGTTTGACATTAAAATATTTTAAATAATCAGTTTTAAATATGTATCCAGTTGTGGATGCCTCTTATCTGATGAGTTCATCTCCTCCGCAGTTTCGGTGTGTGAACTGCTCAGCCTCGCAAGTCTGCCCTCAGGATGGCCCTTTGTATCAGGTAAGAGGCACTCACCACGGTACATATGCCCGTCACAGCGCCCTGGTGGTCAGCTTGTGGTGCACATCTGACTTCCTGAGACCTGTCGCTATATAAAAGTTAATTTTTTTATCTTTTCAAAATTTAAATTTTCCCACTATTTATATGTCAAATCATTGTGAGTCAGGAATTTTAAATAACTAGCAACTTCAGCCCTTAAGACATACCTGACACATGTTAGATTAGGTAGGATATTACCTTCCTTGTGTATTATTTTTTTAATGAGTTAATTTACAAGTGAAGGCTGAAATGCCAAATTAGGTTACTTTAAATAACAGTAGCTAAATCTAATTATAACCCTCCTTTCTGGGTCCTGCCCTCAGCATGTGATTTCTGTTACCTCTTTTAACACGTTAGTGAGCTGATTTTGTAACGTACTGAGAATACTTGAACATACATTCGAGCAAAGTGTAATAAAAGTGCATATAGAAATGTAGAAAACAGAACAAAGTTTAGTATAATAAGGATTATTACTGAGTACAGAGATAGTCCATTAGCAGCCTTAATCTCATGAACTAATCACAGCATTTTTTAAAAATACCATTGTTCTTTCATCCCAGTAATAAGATAGTCCTTACTCTATTTCCCTGGAGCCAAGAAGGGAGATTTATGTAACAACCAAACTGGTAAACTTTGCTATCCCATTTTGGGGTGGATTCAAATGAGTGTATATTAAGTATTAAAAGAACATGTTAAATCACTGTTCAAAAATTTTTAATTAGCAGTCTATCTGGAATAAGTCAGTGCTATGATACAAAAATCTGCATGCATTCATCAGTTAAAATGTTTCTTTGATATGCGTTATTTTAAATCTTAGTTTTTCAGAAGTGATCTGTAAAATCAAGAAAAAATCACAAAGGGAGCAAAATCATCCTTCTCCTTACATTACACAGATAAGAGTGGGCAAATAATTTAGTTGAGCTGGTAAAATTTGTAAAAATCTGAGGCACATAGTTATTTAAGCTTTAAGCTTTGTAGCTAAGGCTCTAGGTTATATTTTCAGGGCTCATTTCAGGGATCATAGTGCCTTGCTAGCGAAGTTTCTCTGATTGTATAGTGTGTAAGATTTGTAGCTGACTTTGGGGTGTGTACTGTAGTGGTACACCATGTCTTATAGCTGTAACCCATACATGTGTGATGCTCTTGGTATTTATGTCTGTTTCCTTAAAAATAAAAATGTTCTTAAACCATGATCTGAAGTACCTTAATACTTAAATTGGAATAAGATGTTTTGCGGTTCTGGGGCTTGAACCCAAAACCTTCACACCGAGCTTGCATCCCCAGCCCTGTTTTTTTGAGACAAGGTTTTGCAGAGTTACTAAGTTGCCCAGGTGGAGCTTGAACTTTTTGATCCTTCTATCTTAGCCTCCCAGAGTCCTAGGAGATATGCCCCAGCATACCCAACTAAAACAGACTTTTATATCCAAACAAATATCCTTTAACACTTTATTATGAATATTAGTCTTGTAAAATTTGTAGTTAATAGGCTACATATTTTAGCCCAAACCAGGAAATTTCTTGGGAAAAAAAAACCACTTTAATGCAAGAACAAATTTTATATATAGCTTTATACTATTAAAATTTTAAACTTTGGAACATTTTCTAAAATAGACAATTTTATGAAATAAAATGCATCAAAATTTACCCAAAAAGAAAGAAAATTTAAATCACTAATTCATGAAAGGCATAAAAATTGAAAAGATTAATTTACTCTAAATATACTTACGTGATTTTGTTCTTTCAAGGAAAAGATCAATCTTTTTAAATTTTGTTTTACTTTAAAGAGAATCAAATAAAAACAAAATGATACATAATTTCAGAACTAGATGATAGGAAGTTAACAATGGTTATTACATATTGTTATCTTCAAAGTAGTTGCTCAGATTACTAGATATAATAGTTCAAACAATATAAGCACTGTTCCTTTCAATGAACTAAGAAATTAGTAGTACAATTACCTTACCTATCTTGTGTGTGTGTATATATATATTTTTTTCTCTTCTTTTCTCCCTCCGCCATTCCAGTTGTTCTTTCCTTTTGAGCAATTTCTTTCCCATTCATATCTGTTGTCTTTTAGATCTTACTTACTCTTTCAGTTTCGTACACTAGAAGACAATACAATGTATACCTGTATTACATATATTTTTTAAATCCTCAAAAAACATAAAATGCTTCTGAATTCATTTCATAAAAATAGTCTTAAGTATAATAGCAAAACCGGCATAGAACCCACAATGAGGAAGCTAATACTGAATCTGATTTAGTATATAAGTACAGAAGTGATACATAACACACTGAAGCATACTAAGTGCACTAAGTAATATTCTGAAATATTACACTAAAGGAATAGGAAGCCAGGCCTGGGGATATAGCTCAGTGGCGTAAGGGCCTGCCGGGCAAGCTCAAGGTCCTGAATTCAATCCCTGGTACCACAAAAAAAAAGGAATAGAAAGCCAAACCTAGTAGATATTTTATCAGAAGTGCAAGAACAGCTTAATATTATGGGGAGAACATCTTTTTCTCCCCAATATTAAGCCATAGGTATGTATAAGTTTATATTTTAAACACACTAAAAATTCTCCAGTAGATACTGAAAATCCATTTGATAAAGTTCAGTGTTAGGTACTGATTTTTTCCTTTGAGCCTCTTTTTTTTTTTTTTAATATTAAAGACAAAAGAATGGAAACATATCAACAACTAAATAGATATAAACTAGAATAACACAGAAACAATAAGGGAGATACCAAATTACAGAGAAGATAGTAGGGAATTAACAATGCTTGCTGTATTGCATAATGTTATCTTGAAATTGGTTACTCAGTTACAAACCAGAATAACACAAAAGGGAAATACCAAATTACAGAGAAGATAGTAGGGAATTAACAATGGTTGTTGTATTACATAATGTTATCTTGAAATTGGTTACTCAGTTATACAAATAAAGGCAAGTACAATTGATCAAACAATTTTCACCGCCCTCATCTCTGTTGCCCCCCCCCACCCGAGTTGTCGTCTTCTCTTTGAGAATAACTATACTTTTTGGTTTTACTCACTCCCACGTTGGGAAGACACTTGGCTGCTTAAAATTATGCTACAACATACATGGCTGTACACAAATTACTATGGCAGTAGGTGGAAAATCACCAAGCCTCATAGGCGGTACATAGGCAGGGATCCAGGCACACTGTGATCAGCACCCCGCAGACAAGCCCTCGAGGCTCTTGGGGGTCCGGTCAAGACCGTAGGGGCGCCCCGGTGCACTGCCAGGCTCCACCCCGATGTGGCTTGCCTGGGAGCTCAGTTGAGTCCGCAGGATCACCCCCATGAGCTCTGCCCTGATGCGGCGCTCCCAGGGGCCCGTTTGAGTTCGCGGAGTCGCCCCTGCGCACTGCCAGGCTCTGCCCTGTCACCTGGGACCCGGTCGAGTCGGCAGGGTCACCCCCACGAACTGCTAGTGAGCCTCTTATTTTTAAATTTTTCAGAACAATAAAAAGTTGAAATTATTATATCCTTTACCAGATTTGCCAATTAACATTTAACCACATTTTCTTCCACTTTTGCCTTTTTTCCTCTTCCTCTTACCATATTGTCTCTCTCTGTCCCTACCGCCGCCCCCCCCCCCCACGTTTCTGCCACTTGTTTTTTGTGGAATCATTTTAAAGTAAATAAGCCAGGAGAGTTGATCACTAAGTACTCGGTATACATTTCTCAGAGAGACCTTCTCCTATACAGTGGTACCTCTGTTTTTGAACTTGATTGTGTCCACAGGTCTGGTCGCAAACTGAGTTGGACAAGAACCGAATCAAATTCAGTGATTAGGTTCAATGTTGACCTTATGGAGAAATTTGATTTAGTTCCTATCCAATTCAGTTGGTATATATCCAGAATTCCATTTCATACAGAAGAAATTTAAATAAAATTTTAAATATTATAGAGTGTCAGTTCTCCCCTTGATTAAATTGTGAAGTCAAATGTAATTCCGAATGTACTTTTACCAGATCCTAGTTTAACCTGACAATATTAATTATTCTAAAGTTCACAGAAAATGCTTCTGGTCAGTCATTTTTCAAATGAGCAAGAAGTAATATCGTACTGCTCATATAAAGTGTATTATAAAGCTGAAATAGTTAAAACCAACATAGACATGAATGAAAAGAATAACTTCAATATAGACAAACTAAACATAGACATGTAAATACAAAGATATCAGGGATGGATTCTAGTGTGTAGTAGTATATAAAAGTCTATACAAAACAGTGTTTCAAATTAATAGAGAAAAAGATTAACTTGGCAAATACCTGTTGAGCATTTGATGTGTACTGGGCATTCATCCAGACCTAGAGAAGGGAGAATGAGCACAGGACTTCTCTCTCATAGCCTCACATGCAAACAACTGTCAGACAAAGAGCAAACAACTAAATTTTAGTGTTAGACTCTCATGTAGATGAATAGAATATTTTTTATAAAATACCTAAAAAGTGCCTCTTTGACAAGGCCATTTTTGATCAAAAGGAAATGAAAGAAATCACCATGTCACTATCTGGTGTCAAAGGAACATATTGCAGAGGCTCTGGGCAGAATGTCTGGTGGTTTCAGAATTGCAAGGCCCTGTGGTGCTGGAGCGGGCAAACCCAACAAGGGTGATGGGCAGTTGTGCACTCAGGGGTAGCATGCTGGACGTTGAGTGCAGGCTGAGTGGGGCGTGTTTTCATTAATTGTACTGACATTGGTGGGAGAATTCAAAACAGACCTCACATTATTCACCAGTAGAATGTTCTGATGGTGTCAAATAGTAAATACTAAAAGTGATACTAAAAGAGATTAAGAAGGAAGTATAGTTAAGTAAATGATCTCAGAATGGGAATGGGCCAAAAACCTCAAACAGTAAATATTTGCAATATGTGTCAGAAAGAGATTTAATGTCCTTATTACATAAAAAATTCATTTAAATCCATTAGACAGCCTAACTTGGGAAGTTAAGGAAAAGAAAGAAAATATAATTGGCTAACAACCATATACAAATGGTAAAACTCTTTAAAAAGTCAGAAAATAAAATAGTATTCTATGTTTATTACCAAATTACAATGGTATTGGATAATAGCCTCTATTGATGAGATTCTGGAAGAATGGCCACTTATTTCTTTTGGAGAAGCAAAAATAGAACAACTTTCTTGAAGACCGGTATAATAGTATTTATCAAAATGCTTTTGAAAAATTGGGTATGTTATTTGAACTAGTAATTTCACTTCTAAGAGTCTGTCCTGTGGGAAAGAATATAAATCATTAGATCAAGATTAATTTATAATAGCAATTAGGACTCATTTCTTTAAAAGCATAATATGTAGCCATTAAATGTGATTGTGTCAAAATGTATTAAATGGTATGGAAATACATTTACAGAATTTTAAGTGGACAAAATTTTTTACCAGACAATATATTTATCATGATTCCAGTTTTGTAAAAAGTACTAAGACTAGGATAGGCACTAAAGTTATATAATGGTTACATTCAGATGATGGAATTTAAATAATTTTCCTTTTTCCTTGGTGTTTTGCTGTATTTTCCTGTCTACAGTAAAACAAGACTAGTGTCAACAAAACCATTCTACTCCTTCTCAAATATTTTCATCCCTTGTAGAACTGTTGAATACTTCTGTATATTATGGATATATTCTAAAATGATGAGTTTAATTACAGAAAGCACACATCCAACAGTCAGGAATGGAAAATGAAGCTTGAAAGTAGCAGGCCTGTGGTAGACAGGAGTGAAGTGGAGTGGAAGTGGTAAAGATAGGGTAAGATAGCTGTTAGTGGTCTCCCAATCTGGCTGAGCTCTAGAGATGCACAAAGAATTTTATAAGTTACAGACTTCTGTGCCCCATTCCCAGATTCTGCAAGAACAGAATAAAATTTACAATAAAAACAAGTAAACAGAATTAAACCACAGTAATTTTAGACCTTGGAAACCTGGAGAACTGAGACTTTTCGATGCTAGCCCACAGAAAGCTGGTAGTGCAATCTCACTGACTCCTTCAGCTGCAAGAACAAGATCTAGAGGCTTTTTAGTCCTACTTCTTTCCCTGTTGTGAGCTGAAGGCTTTTGTAAGTGCCAAAATGGTCATTTTCAATATCATAGAATCTATCTCTTTAGTCTGTATGAGAGAATACAGAATTTTCTGTACTGCATTTTTGCATTTTCATACACTGAGATGAAGTAACAGTGAGTGGTTATCTTAGCCATTTCTTGAAAACTTCAAGTTTCATTTTCAAAGGGAACCCTGCAGCTTTTAGAAAGAAGTTATTTTTTCTCCAAACCCTTTCTCACTTTGTGACGTTTTATTTCTGTATTATATGAGAAAGTATAGGTAAAGTCAGAAGCAGAGCTATCTTGGCGTATGCCTTTACTACAAGCTCTTTTCTCTGTAGTGTTGTATGGGTAGCCAGATGTGTGACACCTTTTCTACATAAAACAATACCAAGGACAATTATAAACCTTTTATTTATATAATATGTCAAATCAGAGCATTTAATAGCATCAACCAACTATTGAAAGAAGTGACCTAAATACTTCACGTAACAATTAGTTCCTTGTTTATCCAATATTTTTAAAGACATTAAAATAAATTTTATATGCTAAAAAGGAACAAGTATCAAGCTTGTAAAGTTTTTGGCTTTGTGAAAAGTAGTACAGTTTCATAGTTTCGCAGCAGGGTGTCGCTTGCTAATGTGTTACTCAGTGTGTTCTCACCAGCAGCAGCTCTGGGAAAATCCAGCCTGCCGACTCAATTGGCTCAGCCATGCAGGGTTAATAGTGGGGTACTTGGAAGCGGGACATGTCCTCAACAAGCCCTGTCACTCCCTAAGTAATGTGTTGGTACGGTCACTTGTATGACCTCCATGTGATACCTGTAGACCTTGGAACTTGACCACTGCTGTATATTAGTGAAAATTTGACTGACTCAAGAAAAATGGCAAGCAAAACAAAAAAAAAATGAGAGTATTAATATAATAACTTAAATTTGAGATGACAACTTAAATCTTTAGTGTAATCACCACTATCAGGAAATACTGTAAATTATGACTCTGAAGTCTTAATATCTTGTATATAAGTTACACTGAATATAAACTATGTTGTTTTTATGCAAACAGCCTCACTCATCATCTGTTTTTATTTTATAGTCATACCCTATGGTATTGCAGTATCGACCAAGAATTGATTTCGGTTAGAACAAGGGGCCTAGATTTCACTGAAATGAATCCTGCACTATTTGTTTACTCGTCGACAGATTGCACAGTGAACGGTGTGTGGACTAGAGGGACACAATCAGATTTTCAGCATGCAAATAAGGCCATTGTCTGTCTCTAAATTGTTAGTTGCATTCATGTTGTTTCTATTAAGAGCAAACCAGGTGCCATTCTGCTACTGAACCATCTGCATAAGGTATTTGTGCTGTCTCACAGTGTGCAAGTTATAGTTGAAATCATGGTGTGCAGCCATGATTTGTCCTTTTGAATATTTTGCTTGCCTGTTCCAAGATTGTTCTAATGTTTAATTACACTAGTAATATGGCTCAGTCTTTGTGGTGTTGCAGTTTTCACATACTTAGTATTTTATTAATTCTTGTTTAAATAGAGTACTGTACAAGAATCTGAAAATTATATCTGAAGTTTTGTATGGAGATATGTTTAGAAAAGTGGTTTCTGAGCCACTATCTTATTCTTGCTAAGCTTTTTGTGTAAAAAAAAAAAATAGTTCATTCTTGAGTGTGCAAGTCATTTTGTGAAGAATTCTAATTATTTAATGTTGGAGCACATCATAATTGTCAACATTCTAGTCATCTGTGTGGTCTACCAGTTGCACAAGGAAGGCCATGTTAGCCCTGCAGACCAACATGTATGTAATTTCTTGGACAACTGAAGTTAGATTCACAACCATTTGAAATGTTGGCAGCTGGTCACATTTACTTCTAATAAAATTAATCCGTAATAAGGTTTATCTTGTATAATGCTTTATGATAAGTGGATGCTGCTTCATGAACTTCACTGTATAGCCCATTTTTTGTGTGTACCATTACCTTGTCGTAGTCATTCAATGAGTACATTGTTTTCTTTTGTGCTGGCCTTAGGTGTGTGTCACTGTGGCATGCAGAAGGTTGTGAATGATGACTTTAAATATTAGATTTTTTAGAACAGATAACATTAGTTATTTTCTGGATTTCAAATGTCTCAAAACAGCTGTAGGTTTAAAATGTTAGTTATCACATTTCCAAAACATACACATAAAAGAGAATACAATTTAGTAGATAAATATGCTAACCAAAATTAATGGTTTGAGAACATTTTATTTTAGATACTGTAATCAGAGGGAAATTGGATTATTGTTTTATACATGACTATTAAAATTCCGAACTGTGATAATTTCCTTGATTTTGCAGTTTTATTAAGTTTTCCATTTGTTTTGGGGTTAATCTGCAAGTCACAGAAAGTCTTGTTACCTTAAACTATATAAAAACTTTTATTTTAAGCCTTTTAAAATTTGTCCTTTTCCAAAAATGTCCTTGGAAATGAATTACTTTTGAAACATGTTTAACTTTAACTCTGAAAATTATGGAGATGCTTGGAAATTAGGAAAAACAGCTTGTTTTAGAAATCAGAGCACAATCTGTGTGTTAGACACATAGCTTTGTACTGTGTACATGAGAGAAATGCTACATTTTCTAGTAAGATGTTCCACGAATTAATGTCTTCTGAATCCCAAATTGCTTCATAGAACTGAAATATGGTGTAACTCTAAGAAACACAAAATACAGCTCTATCTCGATGCATTTTATCATATAAAAGACCCAAAGTTTATAATGTTTTGTATTTTTTTTAGTTAAGCATCTATATAAAAGTTTTCTGTTCTGACTCGTGAACAAGGTTGCGACAGTATTTTGTTTCTTTAGATTGTTCTTGGAGGCTCACATGCAAAATTTTAAAGGTTTTCATTAGATTCAACCCCAAACTAAATTTATTATCCAATTACAGAAAAGAAATTTTGTGAAATCTATTTCCCTGATATTTAAAAAAAATTTTTAATTAGTATAAATTTGTCACAACTACATCAGTGATTAAAATAGTGTTTTACATATGGAAGGTAATTTAGTGAACTCAAAATTAATTGAGTGCATTTGGAAAATCATAAATAAGACTTAGCTATTTTGGCTCCGAAGCCAAAATTTAGGTCCATAAATAAATTTTAGACTGAGATCTTTTTAAATTTTGTCTCTTTGTCTGATCATATGTAATTCCACAATTTTCTAAGAAACTGTTAGGGAAACAGTTACAGAATTGAGACTAGTTTTATATGAATTCCTTTATTTAATGTCAATGCATTGACATTTTTATTGAAATGCAGGGGAAGAATATGTGCCAAAATATGTAAAAATATTACATAAAGCAGGGCATTAATTGTCATTTGGGGATAGGTGCACATTATTTTTTGATGGTCCTGAGTAATGTGGTATTGCTACTAGAAACCTAGACTTCTTCAGCTGACCTCTTGTAGTGTATCAACTATGAGTTTCTAAGTATGGGACTAGTTTTATGGCTAGTAGTACACTAAATTCCCAGTTAATTGTCCCTTATATCAGATTATAGAACTTGCAGAAAACCAAGTATAGAGAAAATATACAGGCACCTTTTTTGGTTGGCTTTATTAATATAGGGTACTTAAAAAAAACCTATCATCTGCATCTGTTAAATCACATAATAAACCCAAATTAAATTATTTAATTTGTTATTACTGAAGCAATAAACTGAAAGAATTTTACTACTTCCAATAAAGATTGTGTTTTCTGTTTTATCTGCCTTAAAAATCAGATATGAAAGGGTCAAGGAACTTCAGATAATAAAAAATATGTATGGTTTATAAATATCACTTTAAATGGAGGTAGTCATATTAGCTAATAGAGAAATGTGGCCTGTTCTCTAAATTAACAAGATACATACTAGGTTAATAAGATACTTAAAAAGTATAAAAAAGGTTTATTAATGAGGTAATAGTTAGTCTGGGGGTTGCATAACTTGAGTAGTCTTTTAGCTACTTCTACAAAAGTGTACTATTTCTTTACTCATTGAGCATCTGTCCCATACTAATACACCACATTTTATAAATGTAGTGAGTTTGCTCAATTATATTGTATACTCATGTTACATAAATTTAAACTGACTCCTTAAGAAAAATAAATGTTATATACTATAGTGAACTATCTAGCTTTATTAAATATTAAAAAGAAAGTGCCTCATTGCTAATGTGCATTTCTGTTTTAGATTTACTGTGTAAATTTTGAGTTCTCTGTATGTGTCCCTTATGAGTGGTTTCATATTTACATAGGCACTTGCAAGTTATAGTAATCACTTTTTAAAAGATTTTCTTAAGAATATAGATATCACCAAAGACATTTTACTGTTAATAATAACCATGTTGGAGAAACAGTTTTAACAGTTTGGAGGTTGGACATTTTTAGACTGTGACTTAATTTTGTGTAGTTAGGCAATAACCTTGATTAATTGCTAAAATGTCACCAAAGAAAGGCTTTAAAGTAAATTTTCTTGGTGAGACTGATTAGTCAAATGCAGGTTTTTCTTGAAACAATCAGAACACATTTCCTTTTGAACATGTTCAGTTGTCTATCCCCATCTGACACATCATAAATCCTCAAATGTGAGAAAGAAATAAATAAAACAAGCTTCCTTTTGAAGGAATAGTGGGAAACGTGCATACTTTTGAAAGAAAATTGAGATTAAGTTTATAAATTTAAATTTGAGATGTTCTTTATTCCACAGAGGCAATGTAAAATACTCTTATTTAGCTCCCAGACTTTTATTAAAGGTAGATTTTGATGAAAGTCCTGATGTGCGTATTTGTGTAGCATGTGGTACCTTCTATTGAATTTACATGAATGCTTTTTCTATGTTCAAAAGCAAAATTTTCATGAGGTCCTGTGTTTCTTGTTTCTCAGCAGTTACTTTATCATTATTAGAATTTTGCCTTCACATCCAAATTTGACAAACTGGAATGCAGAACAACAGCATCTCTATATACCAAAAGAGATGCACCTTGATGTCTTTTCTCCTGTAAGGTAAAACTGCTATTACAAAGTCTGCTCATAGGTCAACGAGTTAAACCTCCTCAGATAGGTAAAAATGAATCCACATTCTGTTACATACTCTGGTGCATTGTAAGGAATTTTCCAGCAAGCTAAGCTTCATGCCATTAAAATATTGGTTGATTATATTTATTTCAGAAATTAATTAGTTTTGCCATAATTTTTCTGGATTAGAAACACAAAAATTTGGACTGTTATTAACATTATTTTAAGGTGTATATTCCTATAATCTGGAGAGCAATAAGGAATATAACATGTCTGTTAAATGCGGTTTAGGAAAGATTTAAAAAATACTAAGACTCAGAAGCCCTCTCAGAGCACAAAGTGGTCAGTTGTTTCTGGATTTACTTGCTCTACCTAATTCAGTAGTAGTTTGATGGAACACAGGAGATCAAAAGTTTGTTAAAATGTACTTATGTAGTACAGAGTTTTCATTGTTGTATTTTGGGTTTTTTTTTTAACAGTTTTTCCCAGTAATTTGAAAATTTATTTGCTGTCATTATAGTTTCAAGAAAAATTAAAATGCTTGAGTACTTCCTTTTAAGAAAGTATTAAAATTCAGCTTAAAGATAACCTAATCACTTTTAATGCTCGTGTAAATGTCTGTATACTCATCACCTTTTTTATGATTCAGAACTGAGACTGGTTTTTCAGAAATGCTTTTTAATTTTAATTATATTTAAGTCCACAAGTGAAACATGGGTCTAGTTTTCTTCCATCTTACAGGACTTCATGGAGCAAGAAACTAACTTAGTACAAATGAAGATTAAATATTTCTGGATAATGTAGAGATAGTAAGCGGTTTATTTATCCATACACTTAATATCAGTCCACTGGAGCAGGAGTTCTATACATTAAAATGTAATGGGATCAGCCAATATTGTTTGGTGTTAGTTTCTTTTGCTGTATTTTTAGACTAAAGATGGGGGCCTAAGTGTCCTTATGAAGCTGTGGTCCATGACGAGAGCTTGTGGGGAGGGAATACCAGTGTTCTACTGCTTTCCTGCATCTGGCGGCACAGCGGCGATCATCAGTTTTTATTAGAGTAGCCCTCATGATAAATAAAGCTACCATAGACTATATTGTAAAGTTATGTTGCTAGTTTTACTTTGAAATATGAAATATTTTAAGCTTTTGTCAAAAGTGGTAACATCTTAATACAAATAAAAACCTTTTTGTGGTTGTAAGATTTAGCTTATAAATCATTCAAATTGAAGTGAAAGATTTACCAGGTCATTGTTAATGACTTAGTCTATTAAGAATATATGTATTTTTTTAAAGGAAAAGCACTTGTAGATATTTAATCAGTACAAGATATATGTCTGTTTTGCAGAAATAAAATGCTGCTTAGAGATTCTCTTTAAATATTTTTTATTTTTGTGCCCAAATGTGTTTTCTGTTGATCTATGGAATGTTCTGTACAAAGCTGTATAACTGTACTGTTTGAGCTAGATACTTTTTTAAAAAATCTGGACTTAGCCAAATATATTTGACCATGTTAAAAATAGTATCTTTGTTATTAAAAATTTGATTGCATAATTTATTGTTTGTCATCTATTTAATATTAGTAGCTATTGAAATTTAAAAATTTTAAAGTGTCATATTTAAGTACTACTGTTAACAGATTTTCCTGAGATTTGAGTATTTGAGATCATTAACATTTTCTAAAGATTCTTCAGCTATTTAGTTTTAAGACGGCAGACTGTCCCTCAGCTCATATGCGTACACATATGCGCACGTGCGCGCGCACACACACACACACACACGCAGAGGGAGAGACACATACACAGTAGAATTTCTGCCTTTGTTAAACCCAAAGAATCTTTAGGAAGTAATTAGAAATCAAAGAAAGACCTAAGTGAATTGAAAGACTTCCTTCCTTCAGCCAGTTAGAGAATTTGGCTTTGTCTGATTGCATCTCTCATGTACACTTGCTGCAGGAATTCTAATGAGGCTAAAGCAAGATCTTTGTCAGGAAAGTCATGACGATTCTTGTCTTTCCTTCCTTGTTAGTGAAGCAGAGAAGGTGACTAGAATGCCCAGTTCCTCAGTGACAATGGAAAGAGCTTTCCTCACAGCAGGGTTTGGCTCCCTTTCATCCTTTGTAGTTATACTCACCACGGCTGAGGGAGAGTGAGAAAGAACAGGAACGATCATCTGTGGGAAGTGCTCAGCGCACGCGCGCGCACAGACATACTCCCTCCTTTCCTCTTATGGCATTGGACAGAACATGGCCCTTCTGCAAGGAGTGCTGGAGGACATGGTGAATCTGTTTCCCAAGCAGGAAGAGAAGACAGTTTGTAACCTGCTCCTCAACTCTTCTACACCTCCATTTGAGAGAAGGGTTGCACTTTTCCAGGTCTTAGAAGTGTTTTTGTGAATGCTGGCTCAGCTCTGATCTCTTCACTACTTAAGAAAGATATTGGAGGGGTCTTGCACTCAAGCTGGGTCTGAGAAGCTCAGCATTTTATGTAGCTGCATGAGTCTGCAGACAGTATTGCTCTGGAAGCCATGTAAAGCCCTGCCTAGCATCCAAATCCATGCCCTAGAACCTGGGTTACCCTCAGAATCAAATGGAGAATGGTGGCCCAGAAAGGGTAAGCAGGCACCAGTACTAGCCATTGAAAAGAAACTTCACAAACCTGTACCCTCATCACAATGCACATTCCTCCTACAAATCTGTTTCTTAAAAACCCTTAATTCTACTTACAAATCCCATTCCTCCTACAGTGCTGTGCTCCTGCTTACAAAGCACTGAAGTACAAAGCCCTTTTCCCCTACCAAGCCTTTTTCCTCCTTGTAGAGCCCCATTCCTCCTTACAAAGTGCAGCTCTTCAAACTACACCGGTGCTTCTTACAAAGACTTCCTCTCTAGCCCTCCCCTTCAGCACAAAGCCTTTCTCCTACAGCCGCCACCCAATGCCCTGCTGATAACAACATGGCCTTGGAATTCCTACAAAGCCCTGTTCTTCCTACCAATCCCTTCACCTCCCAAAGCCACAATGCATTATGTTTTATAAGCCCCACTGCATCTAATAAAACCTCAGTCCATGCAAAACCATATACATCCTATAGAGCCCGGCTTCTTACAAAGCCCCTTTACTCCTTAGAAGGCTGCCAGTGCTACAGAGCACCAGTCCCTGTGCAGAGACCCCATAATTACAAGGCTCTGCACCTCCTACCAGCGAGACCCTTGGTGAGTAAGCCCTGTTCTTCCTAAGAGCAGACTCCTTACAAGCCTCGATTCTTTCACCTAGTCTAGTACCTCGTACTGGAAAAAAAAGAAAATACAAAGCCTTGCCCTTCCTACAAATACTTTTTTGAGAAGGCCTCATCTGCCAAGTCTGCACCTGTGTTATAAAACCCTCGCCATTCCAGCAGAAGTGCCGTGTGGGCGCGTCCTCCCAGGCTCTGTTCTTCAGCCTAGCACAGCACTCGCTTCCGCGAGTCTGTGATTTCCTTCCCTAACCTTGCTCCTGTCCCGCTAAGCCCTCCTGCCCAGGGAGCTCTACGTGCTACGCGTGCTGCTTCTCTTCACAAACCTCTGCTCCTCAGGAAGTCCTGTACCTCTCACAAACCCTGTTTCTTACAAAGGCCGGTTCCTTATAAAGCTTTGTTCCTCCTAATAAAACAGTTAATTTTGTATAAACCTGAGATTTTGTCTCCCAAAATTGGATAAATTTGAGGACAAGGAATTTAGGAGTGTTATTTGAAATAATAAGCAGCAGCTCCTGGTAGCAGCTGGGGAAGAGCGTGACGTGCCTTGTCTCTTGCTCCCATGGACGGAAGAAGGGTGAGCTAAAAGGAAACTAGTTTGAAAAGAAACTGGTTATCTTGCTTTTCTACTGTTTCCTCAAAGTCTGGTTAAGTCCATGTCCAGAGGAAGCGAGAAGCTGTCAGCTAACTTAGCCTTTTTCTTGGCAAGAGAAATCCTTATTTTCCTTTTTATTCTTGGTTTTTTCCTTCTTGTGTTTACCTCTGCATCTCTAAGCTCAACCTGCCCCTTGAGTTAGTTACCTGTGAGCTATTTGCCTATTATGCGGCCCTCTAGTGAGGCTTTTCTGACTGCCTTCTCTAAACGACATGAGCAAAATCCTGCCCCTCCCACAAAGCACAGCCCTACCAGAGCCCTGCTCGGGGTTCCAGGGCCTGGCTCCTAAGCCTGCCTCCTCCTCGCCCATCTTTCCATCTGTGCCCTGCTCCTCCTGACTGCATGCTGCTGCTCCTCAAGCCTTCTGCAAAGCTTTGCTGCTCCTGCAAACTCTTTCTTTAGCAGATGTGTCCTACAACGTCCAGCTTTTAAAAACCCGTCTCCTCTTAAAATTCCTGTTCCTCCTAGGAAGCCCTGTTCCTGCACATAAAGCTTGTCCCTCCTTACAATCCCCACTTACCCTATAAACCCTGCTCCTCCTAGGAAACCCTGTTCTTCCCGGACAGTTCTGCTCCTAGACTCCTGTGCTCCATGTAAAGCCCCATGCTTCCTTACAAAGCCCTGCTGTTCCTTGCAAAACCGTGCTGCCTCTTACAAGGCACTGCTCCTATTACCAGTAAAATGCTCTGGCTAAGGGTGGCAACTACTTAGAAAGCTTTAAGTAAGGATCCCTTGAGACCAAGACTTGAAGATGAGCCGTGAGCAGCATAGTGAAATCCATCTTTTTAAAAATTTTTAAATGTCTTGAAGTGTCCCGCAACTTACAGAGCCCCTCACCTCCTTAGCTCTGTTCTGGACAAACCCCCGTTCATGCTTACAAAGCCCTTCTCCCCCCAGTCCAACTCACACCCCCTTTCTTCAAGGAGGCTTATTAGCTATTAGCACTTCCTGCCACACATTCAGCTTGCTTTAAAAATCCTAACTGCAGTCATCGATGTCGCTTATATCTTCCCTCTAGATTACAAACTTTGCAAAGGATGTTAAAAAAAAAAAAAAAAGGGCGGGGATACAGCTCAGCAGCACAAGCACCTGCCTGGCAAGCACAAGGTCCTGAGTTTGATTCCCGGTACCAAATAAAGGGGGCAGGTGTGAACTTGGCCACCGCGATTTATCCCACACGCTCGGAACACTGTATGCTTGCTCTTATAAACTAGAGTAGATGGTAGATGAAGCCAGATTTCAGAAGGAGAAGCCATTCCCATCAGAGTCTTCTGCCCTTTCCCCGGCTGCCCTTGTCCCCTCTGGACTTTCACATGGTCAGCGTGAAGGTACCAGGTGGCCAGCTACTAGGTTTAAAAACTAAATACCCCGTTTGGTGTAAGATTCCCAAAAGGGCTGTGACGCCGAGACCTGCCCCGCTCTCCATATCCTCAACGTTGTCCGCCCAGAGAAGCTGTGGACGAGGGAGGGAGAGAGTGACCTTTCTCTGTCCGAGTCTCGGGCCCTGGCACAGGCGCGGCGGCCCGTTACGTTCCTTGGCCATCCCTTGCTGGCCCAGCCAGCCTCTCCTTTCCCTCTGTCCGTCCTCTTTCTCTCTCTCTTTTTTCTCCAGGACTTAGTGTAGACAAGCCCTCTGCACACAGGACCTATTAGTAGCAAAGATGGTGCGCTCGTGAGAACACACAGGACTTCCTGCCCGGAGCCCGGTGCTTCCTCCAGCCCGAGCTCCACCCTCGGCCTCAGACAGCGGGGCCTCCCGCGGCGCTGACTCCGGTGCAGCGAGGAGGCAGCACAGGCTGACTTGGCAGCGCGATCCGTCCGGCTCTCAGAACAAGCAGAACCCGAGACTTCTACCAGTTCCCCTCCACTTCTTTGCCTGATTTCAGTTTGATGTCATCTGTGCTTCTCTCCTTGTACTTTCTTTCCTTTTCATTTCTTCCCCTCCTTTTCTCCTGCCTTTCACTTTTATGTTCCTGTTTCTCTGCTGTCCGTCTCTTCTCTATTCTCCTTGTAATCACTTGTGATCCACCTCCCTTTCCCCATCTGATTTTCATTCCTGCCGCTCTTTTCTCCCCAGTTCTCCGAACTCCTCTTGTCACTTCCTGTGCTCCTGCTACATTTTTCTTTTTCCTTTTCCCTTCCTCCCTTGCGGTTGTAATTCTCTCCTTCTGGGCCTTCTTCCCTCCCTCAGGAGTCCCCCTTTGGGTCCTCTCCGCTGTTTGCGCACGGCGGGGAGGACTGACACTGTGTCATTCCTGTGGCCTAAGCTTTCTTGGGACACCCACTTTGAGCAGCCCTGCGCGCGCCGGGCTGTGGGAATGCGGTGCTGAGCCAGACAGATGCGCCCTTGACCCTAACAAATCCCACAGTACAGCAGGAGACGGCGATAGGAGAGGAGACGAGACAAACACGGTCAGTCCATGACCGAAAGGCTGGTGAGCCTGCTAAAGGAGACGGGTACTGTGTGAAAACATTGTGGGTTCACGGGGGCGGTTCCAGACTTCTACCAAATAACGACCCTAAGCTCGAAGTAGCCAGGCAAAGAGCAGGGGGAAGAGTATTTCTGAGAACAAGTCATCGCAGCCAGTGCTCGGGGCAGCCCAGCAGCCTTTAGAGAAGCAGCTCGGCCGCTTGGGGTGACCAGGAGATCAGGTCAGAATTTGGGAGAAGGCAGGGACAGGCCCTGAATACACCTTGAGGCCAGATTTAAGAGTGTGTATTACTCGCAGCGTGATACGGGGGTTTTAAATGGGAGATTGAGATAACCATATTTGTATTTTTAAATCACCACTCTGGGAGCTTGGCAAATAGATGGTGAAGCAGGATAACGATGGAAACAGGTCCAACAGCTAGCGCAGCAATCCAGGCGGGAGAAGAACAAAAGGGCCTCAGGGCACTGCCAGCGGGACTCAAGGTGAAAACCAGTGCAGATGGAGAAAAACGGGTCTCTGCACATCTCACTCCCGCCCCGAGCACTGTTCTTCTCCAGGCAGTAACCTAAGTTCTTGGCTTGGAAGTGAAACTCTAGATAAGGGAGGAGGGAAAATTCAGACCGAGAGGTTTGGAAAGCCACAGGGGACCCAGGCGGAGCGGCCACCTCCAGACTCCTAGCGCTGCCCTAGGACACCTCAGGATGCAGGGAGACAGGTGCAGGGCGGGCGGCTGGGTTCGGGATGCAGCGGCTTGGAGAAGAGCATGGGAAACCACCTCCGCCAGCGTCGGCAGGGCTGCGTGCAGGCCCCACACGGCCACCCTTGCCAAATGTCTTGCCCTGCCCCGCCAGCCTGGGGCCAGCCTGCCGCCTACTCAGTGATGCCTGCTCTGTGCCACCCGCTCTGCTCGGAAGAATCTATGAACTAAATAAATCTCTCCTTTAAATTTCGGGTGTAGAATGTTTTGACCCATCGACAGGAGGTGACTAATACAATCCGGTTCAGTCTATTAATAAGACTTCAGTACCGATTCCCGGGCATATTTCTTCCTTCATTGAGCTAGGATCTCATGTAAGGTTACCTTTCTTTCACAAGTGGTTGTAAAGAATATCAGTGGATCTGTATCCTGAGGAGTAAAGTTATATCTAATACTGCAAGAAGGACAAAAGCAAGTTTTTATTAAATACGTGTATTATGATTCCTACCTTGTAATAATCATGTGTGTGTTTGTTTACACATGGTAAATACCTGGGAAGATGTACTTTATTTTTGATATCAGGAATCGAACTCAGGACCTTGTGCTTGCCAAGCACGTGCTTGTGCTGTGAGCTATATCCTCGGACTGTAAAGATATACATTACATTGTAATAATAGTTATCTTTGAAAATGGAGGTAGAACATGAGAAAGGACCTTCATTTCTTGCTTTATACTCCTTTATATGACCTGAACCCTTGTGACAACAGTACATTACACTTCTAGCTTTAAACTCCAACAGTATGAGTATTGTATTTACATATTTGTTTATTGTTTGTCTCATCTCACGAGGATGTAAACTCCCACTGTGATTAGAACAGTGCCTGGCACATAGTAGGTATCCAATGTATGTTTTTTAATGAGGGACAAATCTACTTTTTAAAAAAAGAAAATTCCATTTGTACAATATGTGTCCTTAGCAGTGAACTGAGGGGCTGCCTAGGAACCGGACGTTCCTGCCTTCACATGAAATGAGGTTAGCCTCTCCCCACATCGCTGTTCCTATGATGAATAGGCTGGAACCCAGGAGGCCCCACCTGTCATTGTGATAAAGCCCGACAAATTCAAAATTTGTACTTAATAAAGCCTCACGTAACAAGGAATGACTTATTTGAAAAGAAATGCTGATATAAATTTAAAGAGAACACATTTAAGATACAAAAGCTAAAATGTTTTAACTTTCCTTTTGTTTTACTGGAGAACCAGCACCCAGCAGTACAAAGGTACCCATGACCCTCAGGACATAGGAACTGTCCCCCCTTTTCTGCATGATGATGATCCTACCGTTGGGAAGGCGCTGTACAAAGGAACTAGTCATGCCAAATAACTTGAGGGTCTCTACCGTTTGTGCCAAGAGGGAGGAGAAGGAGGACATACGTCAGCCATTACAGCCTGGCCTGAGCAGTTCTGGGTCTCAGGACCCCGTCTCACACCTTACACGTGTGATCTATTGCTTCAGTGCTTTCATTTTCTTTGCTGCAACAACAGGCTACTGAAGTGGTACTGCATAGTCTGGCAGTAACCAATCAGAAAGCTGCTCAGGGAGAGAGGGGAGGTGCATGTTAGCACTCTTTGAAGCCACAGAAGAAGGTATTTGCTAATTTAACTGATAGAAGCTAATGGGAATAAAACACAAATCGTCTAAAAGAGTTGCATCTCAGTCCCTGATTCCTTTACATCTGTGATCTTTAATAGTAAAAGAGAACTCTGTTGTCTTTAGCTTAAACTGTGGTGGTAGCTTAAGCTGAGTTTATATAATACAGGTTAAAGTTAAATATTTTATTTTTAAAAGTTTGTAACAGTAAGCCTTATAAGTAGAAAAGATTGTTATGAATTTCATAAATGTTCACAGAGAAATTAAATAAGACATGTCACTTGAAGCAGTGAGAAAGTAAAGAGATATTTTCAGTTCTGACTTCATTCTGTTGTATATTGTCAGTTTCAAAGATCAGGAAATAACCAACATAAAGCAATGAGGAGTGTATTCAGAAAGGATAAAATACATGATTTCCTCTGAGCACTGTAGCTCACATTCCCCCTTATGTTCCCTGGGTTCCTTTTCAGGAAATCATTTGACTGCCACCCAGAGCTTGTGGCTTCTTTCCAATGGTGCTCATAAAAGCCCACCTGAAGATACAACCACAGCCAAATCTGCACCCTCCAGGCCAACTGGGGAATTTAACAGGGGACATTCACATGTCACAGAGAATAAATCACAATCCACAGGAAAGAAACTGGAGAGGGATGAACTGCAATCTGTGGAAAGATTCTTGAGTGGGGAGTTAGGGGAGATAAACTTTAAGCAATGTTTAACATAAGAAATCACATACAAAATATATGTAATTTAGAACACAGGCTTTGCAGTCAGAGACTGGATACATTTGTTTCTCTATTATTTGCTTTTGGCAAGTTATCTTCCTCTCTACAGCTCGGTTTTCTCATCAGTCGGTTGGGTATAATAAGGAGATACTGCTCTTCTGACGAGTACCATAAACTGCCCAATATGAGCTACATACGCTGTTGAGCAGAGTACAGAAAACATACACAAATGAAAATTATTGATGTTTCTTTGACAAAAGGTCTGGGTTGCTTTCATATTATTTAAAGAATTTTGTTCCTATGAATGATTCAAAAAGAAACAAAACAGACCAGATTGTCTAAATCAGTGTATTGTGTGCAACTTCCTTGACGTTTATGTGAACGCGAGTGACCTCTAAATGCCTGTAACTTTTAAGCATACTGGCTATCTCCTTCTCTCCTTGCTCACAATTCTTCCAGTACTGACTGAATTCAGGGGAAATTTTAAAGGAGGGCTGAAGTCTCCACATCCCAAATCCTCAGACTAAGATCGCTAACTGTCCAAGTTTTATCAGGAATGTCCCAATTTTAGCACTTGGAAGTGCGGAACTTCGCCAGTTCTATACAAACTAGAATGGCGGTTGGTTCATTCTTCCTGGGAACCCAGTTTGTCTCTGCTAGGTCCTCTCCATTTTACTTTAGAGCTAGTGGCAGACTTTCCCGGTAGAGTTATCTTGCTAACACCCACACATCAAGGAAAATCTGGGCAACACAATGGAAAGAGGGAAAAGGAATTCCTGTGCCCTGTGACCGGCCCAGAGTTGAGGCAATTTAAGGGGTTGCAGCGAAGTATGTACGAGGCTTCCACTTGAGAAATTTTACAGTAAAAGCCGCATAGGCGTTACTCCTTCTCAAACTGCCCCCCTTGCTTCGCACAACCCTCTGTGGCCCCTCCCCGAGGCAGTCCCTGGAGTCTCGTGAATGTCCTCGGTTGTGCTCCAGTAACTAACTCCTTGATGTCCTGAAGTGATTGAAAACATTTCCCTTCTGTGGCGATGTTGACTTGGGAGAAGAACCAGGAGTTGCACAGTGTCCGATCCTACGGATAAAGCGGATGAAGACACACCTTCTTGTTCTTAAGAGCCGCCTTTCCATGGGGTGGCACTCAGCAGCAACATTCACCGTTTTTTCTTACCTCGCAATCAGTGAGGACTGGAGAGAGGACTTCCACAGCCGCTCCAGGAAATGGCAAAAACTATCTTCAAAGTGATAGCGGTATCCCAAGGGGATTGACGGACATGTCTTTTACTGTAACAATTTGTTTTAGCTTCAACACTCATTACCTATACATACCTTTGGGTGTGTCTCAGCTGTCTGTTCACAATGAGGAAAATGAAGGAAAGACGAAGAAAGCGGGAGGGACAGCGAGAGAGGCAGAAGGGCTGGAGGATGCTGGGAGGTAGGGGCGACTGCAAAATTGAGTCTGCAGTTCCCAACACTGGCCTCGAGGGGGTGCCATAAGCCTGCAATAGTTCTGTTGCCTTGGGGGGCTTCTGGGAGCAAGCAGATTCACCTTGAGGATGAGAAAAGAATACAGTGCAACTTCGGAGGGGGAGCAGGCAAGAACGAGGTGTTTACATCTCAGAGCAGAGCCTGAAAGTCCTTGTCGTCCCCAGCTGTGATAGGCGCCTCCTGCCCCGGGGGATTAAAGCCCTTTCACTCCTCCTCTCACTTTGCTGATCTCCTTTACTTTGGAAAGAATGAGAAATGTCATTCCAGCAATCTCTAGGGGATTCAGCGCCCTCAGGACAAAGAACTCTGAAAGGCTGTTCACAGTGGGGCTGGTGAAGCCAAGCCTCCCTGGAACTGCCTGGTGGCCCTGTCACCAGGCTTCTTGCACAGGGCCCCTGGTGCCTCTGGGTCACCTGCTTGAATGAATAGGGAGCTGATTATTGATTGCCGCTCCGTGCTGATTGATGTACATTTGTTCCATTTGAAACGTTCTGAGAAAGGAAGCGTTTCCAAAAACAGAGAGCTTTGTGTGGGCACAGGGAACATTAGGGGCAAGATTCCCAAAGCGCTAGGGGGTCAGCCCTCGTTCTCCGCAGGAAAGTGCCACAGAAAGCAGAAAGGCAACTACCAGCGTCGCTCTGCTGGGAAGGCTCCAGCTTGCACTCCCCTTGTCTGACTTCCGTTGGAGGGAACTGAGAAGCACGCAAGCTCCCAGGAGAGCCTCGGGTTGCTCTGTGCTTGTCCCTCCTGTGACCTCTTGGCGAACCACATGAAGTTTGGATGCCACTTCCTCATCTGTAGAATAGCGGCACTGAGATGGTTGGTGCCCAGGCTCCCATCAGTGACCGGCACTTCATGCAGGTCACACTATTCACCGTAGAGCTTGTGCTGCCTCTCGGACTGTTTGCTGTAAGGGCCCTTCGCAACCCAGAGTGTTGAAAACTCCTGGGAGCTTTTGTTTATCAGGTTATTGCTATCAGTATTCATCATATTAGAGGTTAAAACAGAAAACTGTAAAACACAAGAACACGCAAGTCTATATTCTATTAGCTATCAGAGTGATAATCTTAACACACACTATGTATTCTCTGACAAACTCCAGGGTGAGAACAAGAGTGAAAATTTAAAAACATCTTAGACAAATTATGAAATAGTTTATTTCTGAGAACACGTCTTCCCTTTTAAAGATCTCAACTACCGTTCTTGGGTCCACTGTGAGCACTGCTGGAATAAAAAAGAGCACAGCCCAAAGCAAGATGGGCTTTGTTTGGCCTGACGTGGAGCCGTGTCCCTCTGGTGACTGAAGCTGATACACACGCCTGAAGTCCGGAGATTCTTCTGGCAACTGGAGGGCTAAGGAAAGAGGAGGAAGTTGACCATAAACACACAGCGGCGTCATGTGAGAGAGGAGCCTCTCGCTCTTTGGGAACCTGGCTTATGTACTCCTGAGGCGCACGTGCTTCCTTCCCCGGACTTGGTTTTCAGCATTTCCTTACATTGTGTGACGCAGTCAATCCCTGCTTGAGAGAGAACTACTCAGAGCCCTCGTTGTGGGGCTTGTAACCATGGCCCAACCCAAACAAGCTTTGTTTGAACAGCTTCAGGACAATTAAAATGAAAACCAAGGAGAAATCAAGCAAGAGCTCGAACTTCGCACTCTTTATCAACTCATGTTTTGTTAAGCATAAAATTATCAGTTTTCAGTAGGTATCTTTTAAAGGTCACTTTCATAATTTTTAAGCAAACTTTTTATTATAACCTACCTACCTACCTACCTACACACACACACACACACACACACACACACAATCACGACTTTTCACCAAACACACATAGCTATGTAATCAAGAGCAAGCATTTCCCATCTAAGTACTATCCTTTAGAGGTTCCATTCAAACCAGCTCTTCCCGTTCTGGGTATTTTCCCAGAAGATCTGAAAACATCATATCACTATGATATATGTGCACCCATATTTGCAGCAGCGCAATTTGTAATAGCTAAATTGAGGAAGCAACCCAAATGTCCATCCACAGAGGACTGTATTAAAAAACTGTGGCATTTTTATATAATGGAATATTACTCAGCTATAAAGAGGGACAGATTTGGGCTTTTGTAGGCAAATGGTCACAATTAGAGACCATACTCATAAGTGAAATAAATCAGAGGCACATATGCAAGCAATGTATTGTGTCACTTGTGTAAGAACCTGAGGGTGAGAATATAAATTAAGAGGGATGAAGGAAATCTGCTCAAAAGTGAAGAACAGATGGGATGAGGGAAAGGAGAAAAGGAAGAAAGAGGCAAATAAGTATGTATGTATGTATGTATGTACATATGTGCAGGATGGCTAACATGGTTCCACTATTGTCTTATGTCATTTAATGGTAAGGAATAGTTGATGACTGGTTGTTTGATCAATCTTGTATGTCTGTATGTGTTTTCCTGAGCATACACTTTGAAGTTATCAATATGTAATGCAACAACCATTGTTAATTTCCTGTCGCTTTGTCTATAATTCAATTTTGATTGTACTGTTCTTGTGCTACTTTGTGTCTCTTTGTTAATGTTTTCCTCTTTTTTGTTGTTGTTCTTCTTTTCCTTTTATACTTTAAAAAAATAAAAAATTTTAAAAAAGAAAAAAAAAGATCAAGCATTTCCAGCCACCTGTCAGTCAATAGTCCTGCACCTCAGTGACCTGTCCCTTCATTTTTTCTATTAGCATAGATGAATTTGGCCCGATTTTGAACTTTAAGGAAGCAGAGAGCATGGGTGTTCTCTCTTGTGTCTGGTTCTTTCTCATTGGTGACATACATTTCTGGCGATGCATGTGGCTATATCTCATTCTCATTGCTTTGGAGTATCCCCAGCTTTATACTTTAAATGTTATTTTTCACTTACTTAAAGTAAGCTGGAAATCAGTACTGGGGATCTGGTAAATGTGGCTGTTCTTTCTTCTGCTGTATGTTCATCACAATGGTAAAAGATCAAATTCACACAAGCTGTCTGAAATTTTGTAGCAGACATAAACAGGACCTAAGAAATTGGAAGTTCTACTGAGATTGTTTGTTTGAGAAGCAAAACCACAAATGACCTGCCTCCTGTGCTTGTCCAGAATAGTTTCTAAAAGAAAAATATGCCACAGTTCTTCTTAAAAGTAACCCTTTCAGAAACCTAATCAGACCGCATATTGTTTATTTCAGCAAATACTAATTTAGTGATGCTGAAGACAAATAACTCCTTATGCAGTTTGTGTCATAATTTCTTGGGGACAACACCATTCTAATTTCCATCAAGAAAAACAAATAGTAATTTATCCACAAAACTGTTTCATCAGACCTTTGTTCACCAGCCTTGCGATACAGATTTTGAATATAATTTCCATCAATACCTATAGTTTTTCTTCTTTATCTTTCATAAGATTTAGAATGCAAATAACAACACAGCCAGTTCAACTAGTTTAAATAATATTTTCCACCACAGAAAGTAGGGAACTGGGTTCACATTGCCAAGGAGCATGGTTCTTTGTGTATGACACTGCTCAGGACATATTCCATAGACCCAAGTAGACTGAGGCCATTCAAGGAGTCATATCCAGAAATATCCAGCAGGAAAAGAACCCTGCTCCCCACCACATGTATGTGTGTGAGTGTGTGTGTGTGTGTGTGTGTATGTGTGTGTGTGTGTGATCCTTACTTAGAAACCTACTACTACTTCTCATCAGCCAGAATTTTACCCAGGTCTACTGGAAAAAACAAGCACTGCTAGAGGAAACTGATTAACATATATCTCTTCCCAAGGTGAGAGTCCAAGGATATAGATAAACCCAGGAGTAC
>PVLD010009407.1:67273-77298 GCA_004027595.1 Dinomys branickii
ACAAAGATGAAGGTAACATTATGTAGGACAGCATCCAGAGCTAATTCCCTTCTATGTTCTCTATAATTCTGTATTTCCTCAGTCGTTTTTGTACTAGCAGAAATGAAGATAACTTTATATTATACAGCATCCAGTGCAAATTCCCTACTATCTTATCTATAATTTGGTATTTCCTTTAATGTTTTTGTGTTAACTAATGAGAAGATAACTATGTAATACAACATCCAGTGCTAATTCCCTACTATATTCTGTATAACTTTGTATTTTCTGTATTGTTTATGGCTCTTCTGGTTCATATGTCTCCATTCTTTTGTCTTTAAAATAAAATTTAAAAAAAAAATAACATATGTGGGAGACACCCACAGTAGTAGGTAGGAATAGACCCTTACGTGACTCACCTTTGAACAAAACAATGGCTCTGCTGTCAAGGAAAAAGAAAGATTATTGGCCTGAAAACTCTCCAGCCATCAATCTTCACTCTCATTCTCTGGCTTCCTGATACCCATGCTCCATACATTGTTTTTTAAATGCTCATAATTTCACACATACACTTTGAAGTTATCGATATGTAATACAACAACTATTGTTGGTTTCCTGTTGCTTTGTCTATAATTCAGTTTTGATTATGCTGTTATTGTGCTACTTTGTGTGTCTTTGTTAATGTTTTCCTCTTTTTTGTTGATGTTGTTCTTTTTCTTTTACACTTTAAAAAAATATAAAAAAATATAAAAAAAACATTTCTGCAGTTGTTAGTGTTGTGGATATTGTAGTTGGTAGGTAACAGTCACCTTATCATGGTGTCTTGTTCACTGTTCACTGTTACTGTTATTCATTTCCTCCTGTGATGATGGGGATTCGCTTTGACCGTGAGTATGTTGGGCAGCCACGCTGCTGCTGAGCACAGGCCAGGGCCAGCTAAGCAATGGAGCACCTTTCACTGCACACAACCCAGCCCCACTAAAACTTTGGCAAACATTTAATGAGCAGGGAAGTAAACCCACTGGCCAATGATCAGCCTCTAAAAAAGGCTCAGCTGGTAGCAAGAGGCTGAAGACCTGATCCTGGATATCCATCCCTACAGCAATAGCAGAGACACAACAAAGACCATAGAAGGCTCTTACGGTTTGGATCTGAAATGCGCCCAAGAGTCTCACTTGGAAGGTTACCGGACCATGGAGGCACTGTATCCATCAGTGGATTCGCCCACTGAGGAGCTCCCAGAGGAATGTGCTGCCACGAGGGGGGCTGGTTAGAGGAGGTCGCTGGAGGAGCCGCCTGCACCCGCGTGTGCCCATCCCAAGCACCTCCCGTGTTTCTCTGTTTCCTGGCTGCCGTGGGGTGAACGGCTTTTCTCTTCTCTTTCCACCTGTTCTTCCTGCCTTGGAGACAGCCAACTATGGATTAAATCCTCAAAACACCATATGCCAAAATACACCTCTCCTCTTTTAAGCTGTAGGATGCCGGGTAGTTTGTCCCAGTAATAGCAAAGTGACTAAGATAACAGTGAATGTACAAGAGGCCTCAGCAAAGGTCACTCTCACCTTCTTTCAAACGTTACCTTTCTGGATAAACTAAGGAGTCATCCAGAGGTCTTACCCATGTATTTCACTGTCTACAGCACAATTGACTGATCAACTAGAAAGACCTACAGAGAAGATGGAACACTCAGGCTCCAACCCAGTATGCACTGCATCAAAATATACAAAGCACCACCCTATAAGTAACAAGGAAATGATACAATGAATCCACTTGGTAGTACTATATAGTCAATACTTCCCAACAATCTGATATCCCAGAACACAGCATCAAGGGAGCTATTCCTCACATAAAAATGGGAGAGATCCAACCCAAAGGATATACACATATTAACTTAGAAGTACAAGAAATATGAAAAAGCAAGGTAACAACTTCAAGTCAGGAACCAAATTTCATGATTCTGTAGCAACTGACTTAAAGGTATTGAAGCAAATGAAATGCTAGATAAAAAATTCAAAAGAAAAATTTCTTAAAAGATCAAGAGAATACAAAACATACTTGAGGGAATTAAGAAGACAATAAAAGATATGAATGAGAAGTTCAATAAAGATATTTTGAAAAGAACCAAACAGAAGTCTTGGAATTAAAAACTCAATCAGTTCAATTTAAAAATTCAGCACAAAACCTCATCAACAGACTAGATCAACTAGACAATTTCAGAGCTTGAAGACAAGGTTGATGAGTTATCACATTCAGATAGTAAGAAGGAAAAATTAGGAAGTAGATGAACTGAATATGCAAGACCTCTGGGTCACAAACAAAAGACCACATGTGAAAATTTGGAGATAAATGAAGGGGCCAAGGGCACAGTAAAGGTATAGAAAATCTATTTAGTGAAATAATGCAAAAAAAACCCTCAACTCTCAAAAAGTATTGACATCTAAGTACAGAAGACATTTAAAACTTCAAACAGACATGACCAGAAAAGAACCTCCCCACCTCATATTATAGTTAAAATGCCAAGATTATAGAACAAAGGAATACTGAAAACTGCAAGACAGAAATACCAAATCACCTGTTAAGGCAAAACTTTTAGAATGGGCAGAAAGTGATGTATTTCAAACTCTGAAAGAAAATAGATGCCAACCCAGGTGACTGTACTCAGAAACGCGACCCTTCAACATCAAAGGAGAAACAAAGGCCTTCCAAGACAAACATAACTTAAAGGAATGTGTGACCACTAAGCCTGAAGAATCATACATGTAAAGAGTAAGAATTAATAAACAAATGAGAATTAGGGAAGAATCAAACAGAGGAACAACAAAGTGACAAGAATTAGTACGTACCTTTCAAAAATAACCTCAACTGTAAATGATCTGAATTCTCTAATTAAAAGACACAGACTTGTGGGCTGGACCTAAAAACAAAACCCAAATCTACCTTATTGCAGGAAATGCACCATATTGGCAAAGACACATACAGACTGCAAATGAAAGGGTGGAAATTGATATTTCATGCAAATGGAACCTGAGAACAAGCCCAAGTAGCCATACTTATATCTAACAAAGCAAACTTAAAGTCAAATTATATATATATATATATATATATATATATATACACACACACACACACACACACACACACACACATATACATACACACCAAGTGTCAGTGCAATTAATTTCACATAACAAATACTACTCAACATAAAGAGATGGAACTGAATACAATTTCAGTGAGTGACTTCAATATTCCACTTTCACAGATAGGCTTTCCAGATCCCCCAAAATCAATAAACACCAGAGTTAAATTATAGTATACATCAAATGGACTGAACAGACATCTACAGAATATTTCTTCCCAATAATCACAGTATATACATTCTTCTCAGCAGCCCAGGGAACTTTCTATAAAATAGACCATATTTTAGGCAATAAAGCAATTCTTAACAAACTTGAAAAATGAAATGATCACATGCATTTTATCATATCAAAATAGAATGAAACTAGGAATCAATAGCAAGAAAAACCACAGAAACTATACAAACATAGGGAGATTAAGCAATGAACTCTTCACTGATCAGTGGGTCGTTTTAAGAAATCAAAGTAGAAATTTAAAAATCCCTAGATTCAAGTAAAAATGGAAATAGCATACCAGAATCAGGGGATACAGGGAAGGCAGTTCTAGGAGAGAAACCTACATCAGAAAACCAGAGAGATGTCAAGTAAATAACCAAGTGATACATTCAGTATCTTAGAAAGAAAGAACAAGCCAAACCCTAAATTAGTAGAAAAAAAGAAATAAGCTGAAATTAATGAAATACAGATTAAAAGGACAATACAAAGAATCAATGAAACAAAGAATTGGTTCTTTAAAAAGATAAACAAGATCTGTAAACCCTTAGCCAAACTAACCAAAGGAACAAAGAGAAGACCCAAATTAATAAAATTAGAATTTAAAAGGAAATATTACAAGAGACACCACTGAAATCCAGAGAATCATTAAAGATTTTTTTTTTGTCTTTTTGAGATAGAGTTTCACTATGCAGCTCAGGCTGGCCTTGAACTTGTAGGGATCCTCCTGACTCAGTCTCCCAGGTGCTGTGATTATAGATGTGTGCCACCACACCTGGCTCATTAGGGATTATTTTTAAAATCTATATTCTCATAAATTAAAAAATTCAGAAGAAATCAGTAAATTTCTAGACTCATATGACTGACCAAAACTGAACCAAGAGGATATGAAAACTTAAAGCTGAAACTCAGAAGGCTGAGGCAGGAAAATTGCCATGAGTTTGAGGCCAGCATAGGCTACATAGTGAGTTCAACATCAATCTGAACTACACGGTGAGACCCTACCTCAAGAAAAAGTCAATCAGTGAAGGAAAGTCCAGAAACAGACACATTCACTTCTAAATTTTACTATCCCTTTAAAGATCTAACATGAATGCTCCTCAAACTATTCCATGAAATTGAAAGGAATATGTCCACAATCATTTTATGAAGCCAATATCACCCTGCTTCCGAAACCTGATAAGGACACCACAGAAAGAGGAGACGAGGAGGGGGACGAAGGGGAGGAAGGGGAGGAGAAAAGGAGGGGGATGGGGACAAGAACGAGGAGTAGGAAGAGGAGGAAGAGACAACCAAATTTCCTTATTAAACATGGACACAAAAATCCTCAATAAAAGTTTTGAAAGACAAGTTCAACAATGTATTAAAAAGGTCATGTACCACAGTCAAGTTTGTTTTATTCTGGTGATGCAATCAGAATTCAATGTATGCAAATCAATAAATATAAAACACCAGATAAATAGCATCACAGATAAAAATCCCATGATCACTAACTGATGCAGAAAAAGCTTTTGACAAAATTTCTTTTTTAGCAAGTTCATTTTTTTACTTTAAAAATTTAAAAACTGACAAAACAACAATGAAGACAAAATTGAAACAACACAAAAACAACAAAAGTGATGCATGACCTCAAGACAAAGATGACAGGAATTTGCAGTGGTTGCTGTATTACATATTGTTATCTTCAGCAAAGTTACTTAGTCCATTAGACATAGGAATGTAATATTGATCAAACAATCAAAGACAGTAACAAAAAAATAAAAAATAGTTAAAAATCATTGGAAATGATGTGGAGCTTCAACATACAAAATGGTAGGAGTTCAACAATGATTCTTCTACTGCATACTGTTTTCAGATCAGTCATTCTAATTACCAAGTTCAAGTGTGTAAAATTCGTCAAGATAAAAAAAATTTTAAGCATTGACTGTTCCTCTCAATAAACTACAGACATCAGCAATACACCTATTCCAGCTATCCTTATATATACATATAAAGTTTGTTTTTCCTTTTTAAAAAAAACCAACATAACAAAAATATAAACAAAACAGCAAAGGGAGCAATAAAATGATACAGAATTGCAAAACATGGTGATAGGATATTAACAATGGTTATTATACTACACAATGTCATCTTCAAAATGGTTGCACGTACAACCAGATATAGGCATGCAAGATTGATCAAACTATTACACATTAGCAGTTGCTTTCAATAAGCCAACAGATTTTAATAGTACAATTATCCTAGCTATCGTGTGTGTGTATATGTGTGTGTGTGTGTGTGTGTGTACACATATTTTTCCTTCTTCCTTCTTTCTTTTTCCTCTCCCCTCCCTCATCCCAGTTGCTCGCTCCTTCCTACCTGAGCAGTTTCTTTTCCCTTTCACAGTATCTACTGTACCTTTCAGATTTTATTTACTCTTTCAGGTTCTTATAGTAGGGAGGATATATGATGTTTACACATGTGAAACTGATTTATTTCACTTATGAGTATGATTCCCTAGTTGCATCCATTTACCTATAAAAGCCTCTAGCTTATCTTTCTTTATAGCTGAGTAATACTCCATTGTATAAAAATACCACATCTTTTTTATCCATTCTTCAGTTGATGGACATTTGTGTCATTTCCAAGATTTAGGTATTACAAATCATGCTGCTATAAACATAGGTACACATATGTCACTGTGGTATATTTTCAGTTCTGAAAAACTACCCAGGAGGGGAACAGCTGGGTTGAATGGGACCTCTAATTCTACTTTGCTGAGGAATCTCGACTCATTTCCACACTAGTTGCACCAGTCTACACGCCCACCAACAGGGGAGAAGAGTTCCTTTATCCCCACAGCCCCTCTAGCATTTGTTATGGGTTGATTTCTTAGTGATAGCCAGAGCTCCACTCAGCCCCCGGGGTGTGCCAGGCACTCTGCCCTGCCCCTGGAGCCCTACTCGGCCCCTGGGGGATGCCAGGTGCTCCACCCAGCCACCAGGGTATGCCAGGCACTTTGCCTGGCCCCCAGGAAGGCCCTGAAGAATCTCCTGAGCCTATATATGCAGATGCGCTGACAAAGTCTGGTGGTTGGCTGTGTAACCCTGCCTACCCAACTGGACACTTGACGGCTGTGAGGGCTTGCCAAAGGGTGCTTCTCCACTTCCTGCCATAGTAATTTGTGAACACCCACATAATATACAGCATATTTAGAAGCAGCCAAGTCTCTGCCCAAAGTAAGAGCATGAGGGAGTAAATAAACCAAAAGTGCAGTTATTACTAGTGGGAAGATCACTGACAGGGTGGTAGAACAATGGAGGTGAAGTGGAGAAAATTGATTAATTGAACAAGCCATCATCTATATAACTGAGTAATAAAGACGAAAATAACATTATGTAATACAACATCCAGTGGTAACCCCCTACTATTTTCTCTGTAATCTGGTATTTCTTTTATTGTTTTTGTGTTAACAAATGCAAAGACAACACTATGTAATACAGCATCCAGTGATGGTTCTCTATTGTCTCCTCTGTAATTCGGTATTTCCTTTATTGATTTTGTTATAACAAATACGAAGACAACATTATGTTATACAAAAAAAAAAAGATAAGGTGGCTGAGTGTCTTTGTAGTTGTGTCTGCATCTTCCAGTCAGTTCCATTGATCTTCAGGTCTGTTTTTTCCCCAATACCATGCTGGTTTTTTCACAGTAGCTTTGTAGTATAATTTCAAATCTGGGATTATGATAACTCCTGCCTTGCGTTTGTTGCCTAGGATTGCTTTTGCTATTCTAGGCCACCTGTGGTTCCAGATAAATTTTAGGAATGTTTTCTCTAGGTCTGTGAGGTCATTGGTATTTTCATTGGACTTGCATTGAATCTGTATAACAATTTTGGGAGTATGGCCATTTTCACAATGTTGTTTCTTCCTATCCATGAGCAAGCAATATCTTTCCATTTTTAAAAATCCTCTTCAATCTATTTTTTTCAGAGTAGTATAATTTTCACTGTATGGGTCTTTTACTTCCTTTGTCAGATGAATTCCTAAGCATTTCAGTGTTTTGGACACTATTGTGAAAGGTATAGTTTCACTTATTTCTCTCTCAGTATGTTTGTTGTTTGTGTACAGGAACACTATTGATTTTTGAGTGCTGACTTTGTATTCAGCTATGCTAATGAATTTACTGATTAATTCTAGGAATCTATTAGTGGAGTTTTTGGGGTCCTCTATGTAGAGTATCATGTTATCTGTGAATAAAGATAATTTCACTTCTTCCTTTCCTATCTTTATTCCTTTTATTTCTCTCTCTTGTCTAATTGCTCTGGCTAGTGTCTCCAGAACTATGTTGAATAGAAGTGGTGACAGTGGACATCCTTTTCTTGTTCCTGATTCTAAAGTGAAAGCTTTCAATTTTTGTCCATTTATTATGATGTTGGCTGTTGGTTTGTCATAGATGGCTCTTATCAGATTGAGGTAAAGTCCAACTATGCCAGTTTTCTGTAGGGTTTTAATCATGAATAAGTGTTGGTTTTTATCAAAAGCTTTTTCTGCATCTATTGAAATTCTTGTCTACGTGATTCTTGTCTTTAGCTCTGTTGATATAGTGTATTATATTGATTGATTTGCATATATTGAACCATCTCTACATACCTGGTCATGGAGTATTATCTTCTTGATGATTTGCTGTATTCTATTAGCTAGTATTTTATTGAAAATTTTTGCCTTTATGTTCATGAGGGAGATTTGCCTATAGTTATCTTTTTTAGTTAGTTCCTTTTTTTGGTTTTGGTAACAGGATAATACTTGCCTCCAGTAATGAGTTTGGGAGAATTCTTCCCTTTCTATTTCTTTAAAGAGTTTGAGAAGAATTGGTATTAAATATTCTCTAAATTTCTTATAGAATACAGCTGTGAATCCATCGGGACCTAAGGGTTTTTTTTGTTGGTAAGTTTTTTATTACATTTTTAATTTCATTGACTGATATTGGGTGATTTAAGAATTTTAAATTTTTTTGATTCAGCTTTGGTAATTCACATATATCTAGTCCATTTCTCCAGCGTTTTCTATCTGATGAGAGTAAAGTTTTTCAAAGTAGGTACAGATGATCTTCTCAGTTTCTATAGGATCTGTAAGTGATATCCCCCTTTTCATGTCTTATTGCATGGATTTGAGTTTTTTCTTTCCTTTTTTGATAATTCTAGCTAGGAGTTTATCAATTTTATTTATTTTTTCAAAGAACCAACTCTTTGATTCATTAATTCTTTGTGTTGTTTGCTTAGTTTCAATTTCAATAATTTCCAATCTGTTCTTCGTAATTTCTTCCCTTCTTCAGGCTTTGGGATGAACTTGCTCTTCTTTTTCTACAAGTTTGAGGGGTATCATAAGATTATTTATTTGTGTTCATTCTGTTTTCCTGAAGTGGGGATCCACTGCTATAAATTTTCCTCTGAGGACTGTTTTCATGGTATCCCACAGGTTCTGGTAGTTTATATCTGCATTTTCATTTGATTGTAAATAGTGTTTACTTTCTACTTTAATTTCTTCTGTGACCCCTTGGTTGTTCAGGAGGGTGTTATTAATTTCCATGTGTTTATGGAACTTTTGCAATTTCTTTTATCATTTATTTCCAATTTCATTGCACTATGTTCCAATAATACGCATGGGATAATTTCAGTCCGTTTGCATTTACTTAAGCACGTTCTATGAGCTAACATGTGGTCTATTTTAGAGAATATCCCATGTGCAGCTGAGAAGAATGTGTATTCTAATGTTGTTGGTTGAAATACTCTGTAAAGGTCTACTAAGTCCATTTGTTCACACATTTGGTTTGGTTCTGTTATTTCTTTGCTGATTTTTTGTCTAGTGGATCTATCTCTTTGTGACAATGGGGTGTTACAATCTCCTGTTACAATGGTGTTATAACTTATTTGATTTTTCATATCTGCTAAAATTTACCTTATATAATTGGGTGCTCCTACATTTAGTGCATATATATTTATGATTGTTATCTCTTCCTCTTGCAGTTTTCCCTTAACAAGAATATAGTGACCTTCTTCATCTCTTTATCATTGTTGGTTTGAAGTTCACCTTGTCTACAAACAGAACAGCTGCTCCTGCTTTTTCCTGGGTTCCTGTCACAGGGAGTATTGTTTTCCATCCTTTGACTTTCAGTCTTTGGATTTCCTTTTGAGTTAAATGCATTTCTTGCATGCAGCATATTGTTAGATTTTATTTATGGGCTGGAGGTACAGCTCAGTGGGCTAAGTGCTTGCCGCTGAGCACTAGGGCCCTGAGTTCGATCCCCGGTCCCGGAAAAAAAAAAAAAAAAAGATTTTATTTATTGGTCCACTCTGCAAGTCTGTTTCTTTTGATTGGTGAATTGAGGCCATTTACATTAATGGTTATTAATGATATGTACTGACTTATGCTTATCATGTTTTTGTTCCACTGTTGGTTTTGTACTTTCCCCCTCTGTTTAACTGCTTACTTTGCTTGGTAGTTCTTTTCTATTATTTGTTGAGATTATGGTCATTTTTATTTCTTTGTAGAATATCTTTCAGCACTCTTTGTAGGGTTGGTTTGGCACTCATGAATTTCTTCAGTTGATCTTTGTCATGGAAGTATTTTATTTCTCCATCAAGATAGCTTTGCAAGGTACAGAAATCTGGGTTGGAAGTTGTTTTCTTTTTTTTTTTTTTTTTTTTTTTTTTTTTTT
>PVLD010009408.1:0-29343 GCA_004027595.1 Dinomys branickii
CACCCGGGAGATCCCGCAGTCCTTAAAGCTGCTTTGATGTCTCTCGCTGGGCTGAGCTTCTTCCCGATTCAGGAAAAACCGGTTAGAGCGCGCACTTAACTCACCCTGTGATCGTGCAGACAGGAGTGCCGTTCAGATGTTTTTCCCTGGATGGAGATTTTCCCCGACTCAGAAATCCCGCCGGCCGGTCGCTGTTGCTTCGGTTTGCGCAGTACTGGCTGCGGGGGTGGGGTTCTGAGCGGGATCCCGGAGCGCTGCCCGGTTTGGCGCAGTTTGTCCCAGTAGCGCGTTCTCTGTTGGGTTCAGGAGCTGAAGCTGTTCTTCCCTCCGCACTCGCTCTCTCGGCTGGTCGTCTTCTTCCCGGAAGTCCTCATTTCTGTCTTCATATTGCTATATTTCATTGTTTGAGTGGTAATCCTCTGGGAGGTTCTCTCTCTGCTGCCTAACCGGTCGCCATCTTCCCGGAAGTCCCCCCCTCTATTATACATTTTGACTCTTATTTACACTTTTAATTTCTCATACCAGAGAGACAATGCAATATTTACACACCTGTGTCCAATTTATTTGTTAAGAGTATGTTCTCAAGGTCCATCCATTTAGCTGTAAATGTCTCAAGCTTATCCTTTATGGCAGTGTAGTACTCCACTGCATTAAAAGAAAAACCCACATCTATTTTCTCCATTCATCAGCTGAGGGGTATGTGAGTTGTTTCCAAGATAATAGCTATTATCAACTGTGCTGGTATAAAAACTGGTGCAAATATATTGCTATGGTATGATGCTCTTAATTCTCTTAAGAAGATACCAAGAAAGAGAATAGAATAGCTAAGTCAAGTGGGATATGTAGTACCAATTTTATAAGGAATCTCACTGATTTCTACAGTAGTTGTACCAGTCTAAACTCCCACCAACAGTGGAGAAGGGTTCCTTCCCCAACCCCAGCCCCACCAACATTTGTTATTAGTTGATTTCTTGATGATAGCTAGCCTTTGAGGGTGAGAGGGAATCCCAGTGTCATTTTAGTTAGCATTTCTCAAATGACCAGTGATTTTGAACAGTTTTTCATATATTTATTTACATTTCTGCTTCATCTGAGAAGTGTCTATATATTTCAGATGCCCATTTTTGGACTGGGTCTTTAAATTTGGGGAGATGTGATTTTTTGAGTTCTTTATATATTTTAGATATCAGTACTGTGAAAAACTTTTTCCCACACTGTTGGTTGTCTCTTCACTCTGTTGCTGGTTTCTTTTGCTGTGAAAAAGCTTTTTAATAAGATGAGATCGCAGTTGTTGATTATTTGTGATAGTTCCTGTGCAATCAAGGTTTTATTCATAAAGTTTGCCTACATCAAATGTCCTCAAGGGCTTTCCCTATTCTCTCTTCCAAAAGACTTAGTGTTTCTGTTTTCATATTTAGATCTTTGATCCACATCGATTTTAGTTCAGTGCATGGTACAAGATTTGGGTCTAGTTTTAAGCTTTGGCATATGAAAATCATTTTTTCCAGCACCATTTATCAAAGAGGCCATCTTTCTTCCAATGAATATTTGGCTCCTTTGTCAAAGATAAGTTGGCTGAGTGTGTTTGGAGTTGTTTCTGCATCTTCTAATCTGTTCCATTGATACTTGGGCCTGTTTTTTATTTTTTCCCAGTATCATGCTGTATTAATCACAATAGCTTTGTAGTATAATTTCAAGGCAGGGATTGTGATGCTCCCATGCCTTGCCTTTGTTGCCCAGAATTGCTTTTGCTATTCTAGGTCTCTTCTGCTTCCAAATGAATTTTAGGATTGTTTTATCTAATTCTTTGAGATATGCTACTGGAATTTTGATTGGGATTGCATTAAATCTGTGTAGTAATTTTGGAAGTATGGCCATTTTCACTATATTGGTTCTTCCTAGCCAAGAAAAAGGCATATCTTTCCATTCTTTTGATATCCTCTTCAATCTCCTTTTCTCATAGTACTGTAGTTTTCATTGTATAAGTCTTTTACTTTCTTCAATAGATTGATTCCCAGGTATTTTATTTTTTTGGATATTGTTATGAAAGGTGTTGTTTCCCTAATTTCTCTTTCAGTGAATTTGTTATTTGTGTACAGGAATGCTATTTATTTTTGAGTACTGATTTTGTATCCAACTACACTACTGGACTTGTTTATTAAACGCCACTTTTGGTGGCAATTTGGGGGCTCTTCTATGTAGAGTACCATGTTATCTGCAAATAATGGTAATTTGACATTTTGTTCTTTCTGATCACTATTCCTTTTATGTCTTTCTTATGCCTAGTTGCTCTGGCTACTTTTTCCAGAACTATATTGAATAAGAGTGGTGACAGAAGATGTCCTTGTCTTGTTCCTGATTTTAGAGTGACAGCTTTCAGTTTTGGCCATTTATTCTGCTGTTGTCTGTTGCTTTGTCACAGATGGCTGTTGTGAGATTTAGATAAAGACAATTTATACTCAAGTTTTTGTAGGGTTTTTTGGTCATAAATGGGTGTTGGACTTTCTCAAATGCTTTTTCTGCATCTATTGAGATGATCATATAGTATTTGTCCTTGGCTTTGTTAATATGATGTATAATATTTATTGATTTGTTTATGCTGAACCATCCCTGCATCCCTTTGGATAAATCCTATTCGGTCATGGTGTATAATGTTCTTGATGATTTGGTGCATTCTTTTAGCCAGTATCTTACTGAGGATTTTTACGTCTGTTCATTAGGGAGACTGGCATGTAGTTGTCTTTTTTGGTTGGATCCTTCCTTGGTTTTGTTACAAATGGTAATGTTTGCGTCCAGGAATGAATCTGAGAGTATTACTTCCCTTTTAATTTCATTAAAGAGTTTGAAAAGAAGTAGCATTATGTATCATCTAAATTTCTTATAGAATTCTGCAATGAATCCATTAGGGTCATTTTAACTACAATTTCATTGAGTGATATTGGCTTATTTACAATTTTTCTATTGTCTTGGTTCAGTTTTGGTCATTCATATGTATCTAGGAATCTCTCCATTTCTTCTGTTTTTTTCTACCTTATTAGAATACAGTTTCTCAAAGTAGATATTATTGATCTTCTTGGTTTCTGCAGGATACATTATGATTTCACCCTTTTAATTCCTAATTGCAGCTGGGTATGGTGGTGCATGCCTGTAATCCCAGCACTTGGGAGGCTGAGGCAGGAGGATCATTGTATGCTCCAGACCAGCCTGGGCTACAAAGTGAGCTCAAGGCCAGCCTGAACTGCACAGTGAGACCCTATCTCAAAAAGACAAAATAATAATAATAATAAATAATAGTAACAATTCCTAATTGCATGGATTTGAGTCTTTTCTTTCCTTTTTTTGATAAGTTTGGCTAAGGGTTGTCCATTTTACTTAATTTTTCAAAGAATCAACTCTCTGATTTATTGATTCTTTATATTGTTTTCTTAGTCTCCATTGCATTAGTTTCTGATCTTTATAACTTCCTCCCATATATATGAGCTATGGTCTTGATGTGTTCTTACCTTTCTAGAACTTTGAGGTTCAACATTAAAGTGTTTATTTGTCCCTCACTCTGTTTTTCTGATATGAGAACTGACCACTATAAACTTCCCTTGTAGGACTGCTTTCATTGCATCCCATAAGTTCTGGTATGTTGTACTAGCATTATCATTTAATTGTAGAAACTGCTTATTTCCTTCTTTAATTTCATTTGTGACCCACTGTTTGTTCAAGAGGGCGCTATTTAATTTCCATGTGTTTATGAAGTTTTTGTGATTTCTTTTGCTATTGACTTCCATTTTTATTGCACTACAGTCTGATAATATGCATGGGATAATTTTGATTCCTTTGTCTTTACTTAAGCATGTTCTATGAGCTAATATTTGTCTATTTGGAGAACATTCTGTGTACAGCTGAGAAGAGTGTGTGTTCTGATGTCGTGGGGTGGAACACTGTAGATATCTACTAAGTCCATTTGTTCAAAAGTTTGGTTCAGTTCTGACATTTGCTTGGAGTTTTTGCTTGTCTAGTTGATCTGTCTATTTGTGACAGTGGGGTATTGAGGCCCCTCTTGCAACTGTGTTAATGCTTACTTGATTTTTCATGTCTGTTAATATTTGTTTTATGTAGTTGGGTGTGCTGGTATTTGGTGCATATATATTTATGATTGTTATCTATTCTTCTTGGCTTGTTCCCTTTACAAAGATGTAGTGACCTTTGTTGTCTCTCTTGACAAGTCTTAGTTTGAAATCTACTTTGTTTTCAAATACAGTAACTACCCTTGATTTTTCCCAGGTTCCTGTCACATGGAGTATTGTTTTCTACCCTTTGGCTTTCAGTCTATGAATTTAATTTTTAATTAAATGTGTTTCTTGTATGCAGCATATTGTCAAATCTTGTTTCTTGATCCATTCTGCCAGTCTGTTTCTTTTGATTGGTGAATTGATACCATTGACTTTGATGGTTATAACGGATGTCTATTGGCTTATCCCTGTCATATTATTTTCTCTGTTGTTGGTTCTCTTTTTGGCCCTTTTTTAAATTACTTGCCTTGCTTGGTGGATTCATTCTGTTGGGGTTGATGGAGTTATCATCCTGGATATCTCTTTCTAGAATATCCTTCTTTAGAACTTTTGGGGTGTTGGTTTGATGATCATAAATTTCTTCATGTGTTGTATGGAAGTATCTCTATTACCAGTTTTGGAAGATAGTTTTGTGGAGTACATCATTCTGGGTTGGAGGTTGACTTTTAGGGCTTGAAATACTTCTCTCCAAGGCCCCCTTGACTTTAAGGCTTGTGTTGAGGAATCTGCTGTGATTCTGATGGGGTTTCCTTTATATGTGACTTGTTTCTTTTCTCTAACAGCTTTCAGTATTCTGTTCTTGCATTGAATTTCTGGAATGTTGACTATTATATGCCCAGTGATCATGGCTAATTGCAATGTGGTAGCCTTCAGTTACCTTTGTGTTAAATTCTTTTTCCATGCTTGGAAAGTTTTCTGCCATTACTTCTGTGAATAGATTTTTTATATCATTTGTACCATCCCCTACTTTTTCACTCACTCTCACCAATCTTGTTATTCTCCTTTGTATCTTTTTGGCAGCTATTGGATTGATTTTTTTTTTGTGGTCCCTTGCTATTTTTAAGACATCTTTCTTTTTCATATTTGCTAACTACAATCCTGTCTTCTAGATCTGCTATTCTGTCCTCATATTGGCTCATCTTGCTGTGTGTACTTTCAATGGAATTTTTAATCTCCTGGTTATCTATTTGAATGTTTCATGGATTCCACTTTCTCTCATATTTTGGGCACTGATATTCTCCATCATTTTCTTAAGTTCCTTTATTTTTTTAATCAGTATGTTCCAGAGTCACTAAACATGTCTTTCATTATGATTATCGTCTCTGTACTTACCAGAGAGATTATTCTGGTTTGACTTTTTCTGGAACCTTGTTACCTCCACTGTCACCCCTCCAGAGAGTGCAGGCGGGTAGCTTTGGGTTGTTCTATCTCATTGTTCCTTGGGTTTGCCTTTGCTGAGTTGGAAGTCTGGGGTTGTATCTTACTTAAGTGTTATCTATTTTTTTTAAATTTAATTGCTGGGTTGACTCTTATAAATTGTTTATGGTGAGTAACTTTATTGCTAGCATTTAGAATCCTTATGAAATAACTTCTTCTCAGAGATGTCTTCCAGGGGTTTTGAGCCTGTTGCAAGATCCTACATTTTTGATTTATTGAGGATGAGAAGTTGCTGCCTATTTGGCCTAACCCTGGTTCCTAACACTGGCACTACCCTATACTATTGTTTACAAACTCTAGGCAATCTCAGTCTTGGCATACGAGGAAGGATAACTGATTAGAACAATTATGTCACCTCGGCTAAAGTAGTACAATCAGCAATAACAATAGCATCAATCACAGCCTAGAAAATGACAAACTGTGATAACTATTAATCTGCCACCTTTAACTTTATGAGCTATATTCATGGTTCTATAACAAAATCTAAAACAAACCAGAAAATTGTACACAGTAAATATGCCCTTAATGGTGACTTTTACCCTCAGTGGAGAAAATTTAAGAGGCTGGGGGTAAAATAGAGAAATAGAAGAAAAAGAAGCAAGACTAGAGGAAGATAATGTGAAGTTTGAGAGACTTGTGAAGCAGACAGGAGGGAAAGAAAGAAGAAAGAAATAAAATCAAGAACAGAACAGAAGAAGAACAAGAAAACTAGAAACAATGTTCACACTCATATAAAAATGAGAACTATCAATCCAGAAAAAAGAAAACTACAAAAGAAAGAAATTGTCCAATTTGGGGTATGTCTCTCCTGTCGCCGGTAGAGTGGCAGAGCCCAGAACTGTGTTGATTAATCCCAGCAAGCCTGCAGCTTTTGTTCCACTGAAATTCAGGCTTATTTCTGGCTGTGAACTAGAACCTGATTTGTTCAGCCTGCAACACTCCATGTGCCTCCTGTTGGCTTGAACTTGGCTCCTTCACCTCCTGGCAATTTCAGTTTGATTTTGCCTCATACTGACACTGGGCTGCAAGGTGGGTCCAGTCTGCAGCTGCTCTGAGTTCCGAGCTCAGTTGACCCCTCTTCATGATGGCTACTGGCCAATTGCCCTCTCCTGGGGAATATCTGAACCCAAATAACTCACCAGTATGGCGGTCCACTGTATCCACTGCTTCATTCCACTCGTGCACTTCATGGAGTCCTCTGAGGTCAGCAGCAGTCATTGTGCATATTTGTAGGTTTGACTGCTCCTCCCACACAGCAAGTTAGGGCTCAGAGAAAAAATGCCACTTGCCACCTGCCACCTCCTTCTCCAGCATTAAGGTCTCTCTCTTCACTTTCCCTATGGACTTCAACTCTCACTTCATATCCTTGCTGGGTCCTAGGGACCCACTTCTGTCCTTCTCTTCCCTGCACTGCTATATTCCAGCATCTGGACATCAAACCTCAGAGAGGTTGTTTCTCTGCTGTTCACCCCTCTGCCACCATCTTTCCAGAAGTCTGTGTTTTCTAATATAGTAAAAAACTTATCCTTTTAATCATGTTTAGGTATACATTCAGTACTAAGTATATTTACATTGTTATGGAACCACTTTCCAGAATGTTCTCATCTTGCAAACATGAAATGCTATGCCCATTAAACAGTTCCTCCTTTCCCTTGGTTGGCTTCTCTCCAAGATCACTACTAGTCAGTTGTCCTTTCCTGGAGGACATCTGAACCCAGGTAACTCACCAGCCACTGCAGTCTGCTGCATCCACTGCTCCCTTCCACTGGTGCGCTTCTCCATGGAGGCCTCTGGGGTCAGCAGTAGTCACCTTCTGTCTGCAGGTTTGAGCCACCCCTCCCACGCAGTGAATCAGCAAGTAAAAATCATCATTTTGCTTTCTGTCTCTGAATTTGACTATTCAGATTCCTCATGTTAATGGAATCAAACAGGATCTGTCTTCTTATAACTGGCTTATTTCACATAGCATGTCTTCCAAGTTCATCCCTGTTACAGTATGTGATAAGATTTTATTCCTTTCTAGTAGTCTAATGGTCCACGTATATACATTGTATACCTGCTTTTGCCTATCCGTTCATCAGCTGATGGACTTTTAGCTTGTCCATCAGTTTACAGACCTCTTGGCACATGGTAAAACTGCTATGAATGGAGGTGTGCAAATGTCTCTTCAAAATCTTGCCTTCAGTTCTTTGGGCTGTATACCCAGAAGTGGGATGCTGGATCAATGGTAGTTCTGTTTTTAATTATCTTGAGAAGCCGCTGTACTCTTTCCTATAGCAATCACATCGTTTTATAATCCCACAGACAGTGCACAAAGGTTGTCATTTCTTCATCCTTGCCAATGCTTTGTGATTTTCTTATGCTCTATCTGTAACTACACCATCTATGCCTGTGTTTTTATCCGTACCTTTATCTACCTTCAAATAGTGTAAGGTGTTATCTCATTGTGGTTTTCTTTTGTATGTCTTTGGTGATTAGTGGTGTTGAGCATGTGCTTCTTGGCCAGTTGTATATCATCCTTACAGATACACATTGCTTCATTTTTAAATCAGTTTTTATATTTTTTGTTGTTTAGTTATAGGAGTTTTTAAAATATATTTTGTATATTAACTCTGTATCAAGTATAAAATTGCATACATTTATTCCCATTCTATAATCTATCTTTTTACTCTCTGAATTGTGTCTTTTGATGCATAGAAGTTTGGGGGTCGATATACTTCCATTTCTATATTTTTACATTTGTTGCCTATGCTTTTCAAGTCACATCTGATAAATCATTGCCAAGTCCAATGTGATGACATTTTTTGACCTATTTTCTTTTAGGAGTTTTACAGTTTTAGGCCTTAAGTATAGATCTAGATCTTTAATCCATTTTGAGTTAACTTTATATGTGGCATAAGACAAAGGTCCAACTTCATTATTTTCATTCAGTTCTCCCAGCACCATTTGTTTAAGAGACTGTCCCTTCCCAGTGTTTGCCTGATGCTGGTACCACACTGTTTCAAGTACTGTAGATTTGCAAAGTGTTTTGAAATGAAGAAGTGTGGGTCCTCTGTCTTTATTTCTCTTTATAAGGGCCTGTTGAAATTCTATATTAAAGGTAGCATGAGTTTTTATATTTCTCAAATAAATGACATTGAGATTTTGATAGGAATTGTACTGTAGATCACTTTAGGTAGTATGGACATCTTAAGAATATTAAGACTTCCAATATGAACACAGGATGTCTTTCCATTTATTTGTATCTTTAAAATTTCTTTCAGTAATGTTTTATAGTTTTTGGTGTCAAAGCCTTGGGAAACCTTATTTGATTCATTTTGAAAGATTTTATTCTTTTTCATGCTACTATAAATGGAATTGATTTCTTAATTTCCTTCTGGGGTCGCTCATTACTTGTATATAGGAACAACTGATTTTTGTGTATTGATTTTGAATCTGAGACCTTCACTCAGTCTCTTAGTTTTAAGTGTGTATGTGTATGTGTGTGTGTGTGTGTGTGGTCTTTAGGATTTAGTACTTTATTTTGGGATTAATCATGTTGATGTCATTACCTCTGACTACTGCTTTGTATATCATTCCATAAACTTATTCCCTTCTTTTCAAAGGCTTATTCCCTTAGCAATGCACGGGTAGGTTTCTTCCTCCAACATTCTTACTTGTAGCCTTTACGGTCATGTGCACAAGTTTCTTTATGGCCTATAGCCAGGAGTGGGGTTGGTGGGCCCAGGAATGTATACAGAATACCTTCCAGAATACCAAAGAATACCTTCCAAAACAGTAACAATACTTCACTCCCAGCAGAAGTGCATTTTTGGTTCCCATTTTCCCATAAACTCTGACAGTTTAGCTTCTCCATCTTTCCCTTTTGCCATTGAGATGCGCGCACAAGGGAATCTCACTTTTCTGATCATTAATGCTGGTGAGCATCACTTCCCACACCTGATAAGCATTTGGGGTTTCCTCTTGTTTATTTAACTTAACGTAAAAGTTTTCTTTTTTTCTTATTAAAGAGATCTGAGTGTAATCTAGATGTGCAGTGTTCGGTGGTTGCAGATATGTTTTTTCAAACAGTCACGCAGCTGTCTGTAAATTCCATTAGATGGAAGTATATAATTTTGATCATATTTCTACCACCTTATTTGTGCTTTACCACCTCAAGGTCACAAAGATATTCCACATTTTCACCTGGAGTTTACCTTTGCATGTAAAGTTCGGATGTATCTTCATTTTTCTCTGTGGAGTGAGTTAGCTAGATCCACCACCAATCCCCCAAATTCATCTCTTTTTACTGTTTTGGGGTGCTGCCTCTATCCTAACTTAGCCTTTGAGCTCTTTATTTTGTTTAGTACTGGTTCTTATTCCTATACCAAAGCCACACTCCTTTTAATGTCTGCTGTTCAGTCGTGGCTTGTGGCAATGATAACTTTCTCGTTATTCTCACTCTCAAACACTTATGGATAATTTATTATTTATTTTTTATAGTAAAGGGAATAAAAAAGTTTTTAAAACATCAAAAATGATACAGAATTTCAAAACCTGGTGTGATTGGAAATCAACAGTGGTGGTTATATTACATATTGTTATCTTCGAAGCAGTTATTCAGATTACCAGATATAGGCATGCAAAATGGAGCATTAATTATTTCCTTCAATAAATGAGCAGAAATTAGTAGTGCAGTTGTCATAACTGTCTTGTATGCATTTATGTATTTTTTCTCTCCCTTCTTTCTTTCTTTTCTCTTTTCCCTCATCTCAATTGTTCTTTCCTTTTGAGCAGCTTCTTTCCCTTTCACAATATCTATTGTACCTTTTGGGTTTTATTTACTCTTTCAGGTTCTTACACTAGGGAGACAATATAATGTTTACACATGTGGAACTGATTCATTTCACTTATGAGTATGGTCTCTAGCTGCATCCATTTACCTATAAAAGCCTTGAGTTTATCTTTCTGTTTTATTATTTCTTGCACAATATAGAAAAAGCTCCTTTAGGTCTTAATAAATTTAATGAAGTTTTAATGGGAATTTTGCTAGATTTATAAATGAATTTGGGAAAGCCATATTACAATGTTAAAATGTTTTTGTCAATGAACACAGTACCTCTCTTTATTTGTATATATATATATTTTTAATATTTCATAGCTAAATCTTGGAAACAACCCAAATGCCCATCAACTGAGGAATGGATAAAAAAGATGTGGTATTTTTCTACAATGGAGTATTATTCAGCTATTAAAAAAGCTAAATTGGAGGCTTTCATAGGTAAATGAATGCAACTAGAGGCCGTATTCTTTTACCTCCTTTAAATCATCCTTCAATTTAACTCTTCTCTACTTAAAAGATATTGTATTTATTTACAAGATATAATTCCCAAATACTTCAAAGTTTGTTTTAGTTTGTGTTTGCTATTCTAGAAACATGCTTTTTTGTATTTCCCATTTTAATATATATTCCATTGTTGATATAGAAGAAGTTCACTGATGTTTGTCACATGTCTTGGCTGCTTTTCTCTCATTGCTGGGACACAATACTGGGCACCTAAAATTAAGGAAGGAAAGGTTTATTTAGCTCACAGTTTGTGGAGGTTTCAGTCCATAACTAGCTGGCTCCAAGGCAGAGTGGCACATGGCAGAGGGCAACAGTTCATGGTGGCAGAAGACAGCAAAAGCAACAAGAGCAAAAAGGGAGGCGTGAGAGCAGCCTCTTTCCCTACCATATCCTGTATGCAGGCTGCTGGCCCATGGGCAGATGTAGTACTGACACCCCTAATCTCAGCATTGGGCCATGAATCAATCACGAACTCTAGAAGCGTGCCCCATGACTGCATGAGGCTTTGAGGGAGACATCTAGACAAAAAAGAATTTGCTGAATTCTTTTATTAGTTCTTATAATTTGATTATGTTGAATTTCTAGCATGGGCCATGAATTTTTACCCCCCTTCCTTCTTGTAGCTTTTATTTATTTTACCAGTTTCATTGCTTTGGCTAAATCTCTGATACTTTGCTGAACTATAGAAGTGATAGCAGGGAGTTTTGGTAGCAAGGATTAAATTTGAACTCTCTTCATGTATTATGTTTGCTCTAGATACATAATTGTAGTCCCACTCACTTTAGAAAATATACACTCAATTCTAGTTTCATAAGAGATTCTTTAAAAATTCAAAGTGCCTACATATACCAAATTTTTTAAGTTTTTGAAATAATTATGAAATTTTTGCCTTTCAGCCTATTAGGTGAAAATTGCATTAATAATTTATCTCATTAAACTTTCCTAACTTTGAAATAACTTTTACTTGTTTATAATTTTTAAATATACTCCTGTGTATAGTTAGCTAACATTTTGTTTAGAATTTTCAAGCATAAAATAAACTTCAAGTTTTCTTTGTTTCTACCATCTTCACTTGACTTTTCAATAAAGATTAGGCCAGTCTTACAACAATGGAGGAATTTATTTCTATTTTCTGAAACAATTAATATATCCTAGGGCATTATCTTGCCCTTTACAGTGGGTGGAATTTATCTCTAAAACCCTTTGAGGAGTCAGTGTGGGTCTTTGATTATATGGAAATTCTTAGCTGAATACAGTATTTGACAACTCAATTTGCTGTTTACTCTTATTCCAGTTTTGGATTTTATATTTTCTAGAGTTGTACCAATTTCAGTAATTTTCCAAATTATAATTTATCATAATCTTGTTAGTCTAAAACTTTTGTTGTGGGCATATCTGTTGCTATTTTCTGTATTTAAGGCATGGGTTTATCCTCTTTTTTCCTCCAATCTCATCAGGCATTTGTATAGTTTATTAACTTAAAAAAAAAAACCAGAAAGCCAGCCTGTTTAATGTCTTCTTGTTGTACTGTATCATTTCTCTAATTTCTGAATTTATATATTTTTTATTTCTTCTGTTTTCTTTAGGTTTATCATGGAGAGTTTTTTCCTAGATTCCTGTAATGAAAACTTAGCTACAAGAATGTTTCTGAAAGAGGTTTTGGTTAAGCCCTCTAAAGCCTTATATACTTGATACTATTTTTATTTTACTTGTATGTAAATGTTAGTTGGGCTATATATAAAATTCTAGGATTTAAAGTCCTTTTCCAGTTGGGCATGGTGTCACATACCTGTAATCCCAGCGCTTGGGAGGTTGAGGCAGGAGTGAGGCAGGAGTATCATTGTGAGCTTGAGACCAGCATGGGCTACACAGTGAGATCCTGTCTCAAAGATAAAATGATCTCCTTTTTTTTTTTTTTCCCGGTACCAGGGATCGAACTCAGGACCTTGCGCTTGCCAGGCAAGCGCTTATGCCACTGAGCTATACCCCCAGCCCCTCAAAAATAAAATGAAACAAAACAAAACAAAATAAAGTAAAATAAAATAAATCCCTATTCCATTAACCTTTTAAAATACTATTTCACCGTCCTTTTGTATCCTATTTTATAATCAAAGTTTTCTGTCAGTCTGATAGTTTTTTCATTTTTGATCAACCTTTTCTACATAAATGTTTTGCAATTTCTTGCTTTGTCACTAATGTTCTTAAATTTCATGACTGTATGTCCAGATGTGAGTTCCTTTTTGTATCTGTCTTGTTAAAACTGGGAATCCTTTCAATCTGAAGGTTTGTATTTGCTTTATCTCTAAGAAATGCTTAGTCACTATACCTTCAAATATATCCTCCTTCTATTGTGGGTTTTCTCCTTCCAATTTTGAAACCTTTGCTCCTAACCACTTTATTATCTTCCATCTCTGAAAAGAGAATCAACATTCTCTTGCACTGGTCTGTGTCTGTCTTGTCTCCTCCCTCCACACTGTGAAAGGCAGAGGTAGGGTCCTGCTTTATCTCTGTTTCTAGGCATCAGTGCCCACTGTGTGCTGAATGAATGAATGAATGAATAATGAATGAGCTAAAGGAGTGGAAGAATGGGGCTGACCAGAGAGTTGGAAGCAGGAGGTGCTGCAGGTACAAAGGAGGAACCAAGCCTTATGACTTCACTGTATGGCCACACCTAAGTACCTGACCTCTGTCAGGGTGGCAGCCTCTTTGGCAGACTTCTCCCTGTGGAAGTGAGCACCTAGGGCAGCCAGACCAGTCCAACCCAGTCTGGCCCAGCCCAGCCCAGCCCAGCCCAGTCTGGCTCAGCCCAGCGCAGCCAGCCCGGCCCGGCCCTGTAATAATGACCAGAAGACTTGCCTGCCTTCTCCTCCACTAGTTCTCTGCCTTCCTGCTACATTCTAACAGCTATGGGAATCTGGATGGAAGGCCAGCCTGGCTCCTCATCCTCTTCCTGGCCCCTCTGTGTTTTCTTCCATACCCAGAAGGAACATCATTTTGCTCTGTCTGGATCCCAGGGGTGGGGAGAAATCAAGGGAACCTGCATGTGCTCTGGAAGTGTGAAGCACCATACACAATGCTCTGACCAGGTTTCTGCTGTGGTACACATAGGAGCCCCATCCCCACACGTCTGTGGGTCTAAAGGAAAATTATACATGGTGATGTGGAATCCGTGATTCCATCCTGCTGTCATGGAGGAGTCCAGGCTCCCCACAGGCTCCTGGCTCCTGGCTCCTGGAATCATGGCAAAAGACTTTCTTTTTTTTTTTTTAATTTTTAATTTTATTTTTATTTTTTATTTTATTTTTTGGCGGTACTGGGGATCGAACTCAGGACCCTGCGCTTGCTAGGCAGGCGCTTATTCCACTGAGCTATATCCCCAGCCCGGCAAAAGACTTTCATGGAGCCAGTTTTAGCCAGACAGACAAGCATCCCCCTGGTGATGAGTCCAACCACTCTTTGGTCCTCCATTCCTCGCCATCACCCACACTTTTATCCTAACTTTTCCCCCATTAGTGCCTCTTCTGGTTTCCCTGCGTCTCCACGCTGGCTGTTCAGATGGTGATAGGGCCCCTATCCTTTCTTTTCTGCCCAGCAGAACTTTGTGCTATATCTGTGCATTATAACCCTGCTCTCAGCTTGGGCTAAGCAGAGGGGTCCCTGGGTGATCAGCCTAAGGGGGGTCCCTGGATGACCTGGTCTCACTCCTTGGAAGTTATGGATATAGTATTTCTTCTCACCAGGGGCATCCAAAGTCTTACCCCAAAGGAGGTATCAGTGGTAGAAACATCAGGTCCCCCAGTGGCCTGGTGGTGGGGAGCAGGGATACGTTTGGAGCTCTTTGAATAACCCACTTGGCATTAATAAGACTCCTGAGAAATACCCTGTGGTTTCCAAGTCTAGACTTTGCCCTGGGTTAGTCTCTTTCTCCCGGACCTCAGCTCTTATCTCTCCAAGAAATCCCCTCACCTTCAGCTTCTCTTCACAGCTATTCCCAGCAACCCTCGAACATTAGCCAGTTCATGCTATTTTCATCTCTTCGCTAGGTCTGATGGCCTGTCAATATGTCTACCTTTCTGATCTCTCATTAAAATCTTCCTTTTCTAGAGAAGCTATACATCGAGAAGTTTCAAGCATGAGGTGGGAAATTGGACTGGATTACCCTGAATACCATTCAACCCTGAACTTGTTTTGGTGAAATTTGCAGCATGGTTAACACTAAACTAGCACCACTAGGGATCACTAATGATTGAACCTTCAACTACACAGATAGTACCTCAAAGCTCTTCATCTTATGCTGAAATTAGTGAATTGTTCTGACATTATCCAATTGGAACATTCAAACTAATCATACTTTTAGTGTGCCTTTGATATCCTATCTCAGTAATAACAATGATGCCATATCAGAGGTGCCTACCATGTGCTAGGCATTGTGCTAAGTACTTTATACACATTCACTCATTTATTTCTCATAATTATACTATATTACCTACTCTTATTATAACAGGGGAAATTAAGACACAAAGGGGAAGGTTACTTAACTTGCCAAAGATCAGAGCTGGTAAGTCATGGAGCTAGAATTCAACAGCAAACTACACCCTGCATGCGTTAACCATTACAGACATGTACTATGTTTTGATACTCAGAAAAAACTATCAAATGCCCCCCCATATGTAATTGTGCCTTCATGCCTCCCCACAGGAGAGTACCAAGACCCTGTCTCTTCCTCTCCTATCATTATGATGAGTGCTTGGGTTTTACTGTTCTCACACCAGGGAGAGTTGGAAGAATGAGGAGACTTGAAGAGATTAATGGTACTAGAAGGAAAGATACTGAAGCTGCACTAAGAAATGAGAGGTAATGTTTGAGTTAAAGTAAGAAGGGTTGGAGTGGGAAAAAGAGGAAGAAATTAGGAGTTTTGTGGAGGCCTTGGAAATCAAAAGCAGGGACCACCCAAAAGAAAATAATAAAGAGGAAGATTCAAAATCAAAGAGGTTAATTCTTCCAAAATTTATCTAAAGAAGGTCAAATGAAGTCCAACAGGGTTTTGTGTGTGTGTGTGTGTGTGTGTGTGTGTGTATGTGTTGTTTGACACTACACACAAAATTCCCTTGGAAGAGCAAAGGGCCAAGAATAACTGAGACACAATTTTGAAAAAGTACAAGGTGGAAGAACTGGCTCTACCAGATATCAAGATTTAGTTTCAAAATATTTAGTGAAGGTGACAACACAGGTTGGACACAGCAAAACTTCACAGAGTGGAATAGAGTTCATCCATGCCCACCCATATTCAGAGAGAGAATGGGGCAGAAATTATACTATAAATCAATATGAGGAGGATAATTCCTTTCCTATACAAGTGCAAGGAAAACCTTTTGTCCATGAAGAAAACACAGAAGTAGATTTCTATACGGGATAATCCCAGGTAGATTAGAGAACTAAAAGGGGAGAAAAAGCATAATTTTAAAACATAAGATCAAAATATAGACAAATTCTTCATGACCTTAAGATAAATATTTTACTAACAATAATAATAAAATATACACAGAAAATAGAAATCAAAAAGTTGGTAATTTTGACTATATTAAATACACTTTTACATGACAAAGACTACTGTAACAAAGTGATAAACAAGTCCAATGGCCTGAAAAAGATGCTTATAATAAATATAAAATATAAAAAGTCTCCAGTTATGAAGAAAAGACAACATGGGGGCATTGATGGGAAAAGAATATAAATTCATAGAAGAACCCCAGAGGTTCAATAAAAAGATGCACACTCTCACTATTAATCAAAGAAGTACAAATCAAAACAACAATGAGTACCATTCACGCCCACCAGCTCAGCAAAAATGTATACCAGTGAGTGTCAAGCATTAGGAAACAACTGTTAAATCACAGAGTCTCATTCATTACTCCTGGGTTGTAAGGTGATCCAACTGCATAGGAGAACAACTTGGCAATAACCAGCAAAGCTGAAAGTCATTGTGTTCAGAAATTCCACTCCTCGGCACAGAGTCAAGAAAACATGTATGAAGATGTTCCCTGCAACACTGGAAACAACCTAAATATCCATCAGCACGAGTATAAATAACAAAGTTGTATTATCGTTATACAATGGTATAGAACAGCATATGTCAGCAGAGATAAAAATCTAGCAATTGTAATGCTACAGGAGAAATGCATATTGGTTAAGATAATAGTAATCTATATATGATTTGTTTTGGTCTTTTTGAGACAAGATCTCACTATGCAGTTCAGGCTGGCCTTCAGCTCACTTTGTAGCCCAGGCTGGCCTCGAACTCACAACGATCCTCCTGCCTCAGCTTCCTGAGTGCTGGGAGTACAGGTGTGTGCCACCATGTGTGACTTTCTATGTATGATTATATACTATATTATATAATAATGTAAAAGATTATAATATTTTGTATGATGAGTGGGGGTTTTGTTTGTTTTGCTTTGGTGTTTAAAGTAAGGTCTTACTATGCTGTCCTTGAACTGGCTATGTAGCCCGGGCTGGCCTTGAACTCACAATCCTGCCTCAGCCTTCTTGATGCTAATGCTAGGATTACAGGCCTGCACCACCACACCAGGCTTGTGAAAAGTTTAAAAGCATGCATAATAATACTTTGCAATGAATACACATAAAGGTAGTAAAAACATAGAATCATATGCAAGGATGATTAACACCTGAAACCAGAACAGTGCTTAGTTCCAGAAAATAAGGAAAGAAAATGGGGTGAAGAGAAGTATGGGGGAGCGGCGCGCCTCGGTTTTGTATCGCTAATGTTTACTTTCTTTGAAGTAAAAAGACAAGCAGCAAATAAGATCCTATGCTAATATTTGCTAAGGCTGGTATGGCCATCATCAATGCTGCCCGCTAAGCATCCTGGCTGGCTGTCTTCCAAGCAGAGGATTGCATTCCCCATCCCCTTTGAAGTTAGGACTGGCCTGGAGACGTCCTTTGTCCAGTGAAACGTGGCTGGACGTGACTTGCATTTCTGGTGCACAAGAGGTTGGGCTACAGGGCAGCCCAGAGACTAAGCTTCTCTCCTCCCCAGTCCCTGGGCAAGTGCGCCACACCCATGCAACCCAGGGACAGCAGCATGAGAGAGAAAGGAAACTTTTTTTTCAGTCACTGAGATCCAGGATGCTGGGGCACAACCAAGTCTATCCTGACAGCATCTCCCATCCCCTGTGGGAGCCAGAGCCTGTTTAGAAACTCTGCTCCGGAGAAAGGTAAACCCAGGTTGTGTGAATGCAACTGTGGCTGCTCCGTGTGGCCTTTGGGAAGATCATTTTACCCTTTGTTCCTGCTTCTCTGATGTGTCTGGCCAGCACCTGCCCACAGTCCCCACCAACCAGCAACCGTTCCCTAGCGGGAGTTCATCTCCAGGAGAAATATCAAGGAAACTTTCCTACACCTGCTGGCCCAAGTTCCTTTTTAGGGCTGCTGGTGGCATCGCCTCCCCCAGGTAAAAGTTCTAGTGAAATGTTGGGGAGGGGACAGAACTGTGGGACAGGGAAGAGAAAATTTGCACTTTGGGCTGATTCTGTGTATGCTGTGCAGAGAAATACAAGCGGTGCCTGGAAGTCACCGTGAAATGCGATGCCTTTGAGAAGTTCCGTGGAAAGAATGACATCATCACCAACCCTTCCCCCCCACCCCACCTTTTTTCCAGTGGGAGTGAGAAATAAATAGACTGACACATTTTCCAGTCAAGGAGTGATTCTGGAGAGCAAGTTTACCTTGGCAGAGGAGCTTAGGTGGGGCTGTGAGAAACCTTATCTGTGCCTGCCCAGTAAACAAGGAGCTGCAATCTCCCTGGAGCCTTGGCCACTGAGCCGATGACCGAGGCAGGCAGGTGAACAGAGCAAGCGAGAGGCGGGAGGACTGGCTGGAGCTACAGCAGAGCCGGTGCAGCCCAGGATCACCTGTGTTAAGTCAATGTTGACTTAATTTGATCGACAGACTCCTTTATTGACCGTCTGTGCATGGCCAACAGAAATACCATCAAATCCACAAAATTCAAACATAGATTTTGGTTCCTTAAATGGATGGTTCTCAAACTGCATAGGGTCACCCAGAGACTCTCATTGAAATGCAGATTCTGATTCACTGGGTGGAGATGGCCCAAAATTGCTTTCCTAACTAGATGCCAGTGGTGCATGATGCTGTTGGAGTGATTTGTGGGTACACTCTGAAGAAGCAGTCTTAAGCCTTTGTTCAGAGGACTGCCTGCATCTTACAGGCAAGCCAGTTACCCTCCAGGGAGCACTGCGACCAGTGCAGGTGCTGTACCAGGTGTTTTCTATTCTCTAATTCCTTTACCTCTTCATACAACTCCGCAGGGTGGTGTTATTATCCCCGCCCCCTCCTTGGCAGGTGAGGAAATTGAAGCTGAGAGAGGTTAATTCATGCTTTCTACATGTCATTTCCAAGGGCTTGCATTGCTATCTTTGCTCCCTTACCTGTGATCTGAAATAACCCAAAGACAAAGGATAACAGACACCCTGTGGTAGAGATGGGTGTTGTCTGCTCCTGGGGATGTGCCCTCTCCACACCTGGGAATGAGTAATTCCTTTTGTACAGAATCTCCAGGGCCAAGTATGGGAAGTCAGAACTCTTGCTATCGGTGTTTGGCCTAGGAAGCCCTGGCTTCAAAATGGCAGCTGCACAGAAAGGTGGACACATCTGGTGTTCAGATCTTCCTGGTACTGATCTGTTCAGCCCTAGAACATGCAGTTGGAGAAAATTCTTACTACCAGGAGGAGTTGCTTTGATGTGTCAGCTTGGAAAGGATTCCTTTGGAGGGTCATTTGGGACTGCACGATAACAATAATAAAATGCCCCAGCTTGTGGAAACACCAAAGAGAAGACAATTATAGGGCCAGCCTGACCCAGCTGAAGATATTGAAATATCTGGAAGAAATAGGATGTGTCCTTGCAAAACCAGGGAGAGGCTGGCATCGTGTCTGGGCCACACGGGGTAAGGTGGCCTGGCTGGCTGGTCCCGGCCATGCCCTTTACTCAAGGAAACTGGGGAAAGTCTGAGATTCTGCCACCAACCCTACACTCTTGAAAGACCTGAATTTTGATGACCAGTCACCAATTTGAGCTGCTCTGGGATTCTGGGAGCAGTCTAACCTTACCTCTAGTGGCTCCCAGATGTGCCTGTGATTTGCACTGTGGAGTGAGGAGGCCACATTCAGGGACCCCAGAAGTCACAGCTGCCCCATCCCTGGGAAGTGGCTCCACAGCAGAAACTACTCACAGTGGCAAATCTGAACGTAAAAGGGAGCTCCCCAAAGAAGGCATATTTTTTTATTTAAATATATCATTCTAAAAAATATTTGAGCTTATAAAAACCACACAAAAAAGAGCAAATCTAAAAAAAGGTACGGAGGGAAGGGAAAATAAAAGGCACAGAAGACAAAGATTAGAGAGTTTGCTACTTTGTCACCTGCTGTGAGCTCCTTGGGCTGAGGTAGTTCCAAAACCTGTTTAGACTTCCTAACCTAGGAAGTAAGCTGGGGTACTCCTAACCTATCAAGCAAAAGTTAAGAAATCCGTGTAGGAGAAGCATGTCCATTCCCAATGCTGAGGCTGGGAGGGTGGGAAGAAACATCAGAACACCGTGGAGAGCCCTCGATGGCCCTAGGGTGCGCCCCAGAGGGAGTCACCCCCAGTGCAGGCTGAGGGCCTTGCCAATGCGAGCGCCAGAAAGAGCAAGCATGGAAGACTCCACCATGAGCCCTATGGGGCTGGCTTAATCCCAGGACAAACGCCAGAGGAAATAAACGGCTTTGGGACTCTGGGAGTCTGGATTCAGGCTTCTTTCCCGGTCTTTCTGGCCTCACTCAGTGGTTGGGGGACTAGGCCACTTGGGCTTCCAGCAAAGCTGCAGACATTGAAGATGGAGATGCAGCAGCGAGCCCACCTACAGAGGGGTCTCCTCCCTTGGGTCAAGCAGAGGCTGAGGAAACAGGGGGCCACTGTGCTGGTCCTGGGCTCACTCGTCACTGGTTGTTGGAACTTGGGGAAGACACTTTGTGTCTGTGGACCTTTGTCTATCACCTGCAAAGTGGAAGAGCCTGACTGAGCATTGAATCTATTCCCTCTCCAAGGGTCCTCCCAGCTGCAGGTCTCTGCAATGCATGGCAAACTGAAGAGATGCAACAAAGCAGGGGTGCAAGCTTTGGGGTCTGTGGAAGGTGTAAAATGTGCCTCCTACATGTCCCTTCCAGGGAGGGCCTGATGCCCACCAGGGGCCATGGGGTCAGCAGGCTGTGTCCAGCTGTCAGCTTCTCTCAGGTCGTCCTCAGTGGTGGAGTTCCACCTTGCTCAAGTACATGTCCTTCCCAGACCACCCATTCCATTCACTGAGTGAGGCCAGCGATGAAGGCCCAGGCCAGGCCCAGGCCCAGTGCAAGTCACTCAGATAGGTAATGTTTTCTTCAAAGCTCCCCTTAGAGTAAGCTGAGATTTACTGGGCCTTCTGGGCTGAGATCTGCCTGGACCTCTGTCTGTACTTCAGGCCTCCTCTTCCCTGTCCACTGGCAGACGTTGATCTCAAGCCTTGTCTCAGTATCAGCTTCTGCAGAACCCAGTCTGCATCACTGTGCATGCACCCATGACACAGACCTGCCAGGCACTGGGACCTCTAATCAGAAGCCATAGTGCCATGGACCCAAGACCTGGAGAAATGATGAGCATGGGAGGTGGGGTTGACAATGCCTAAAGCCAGACTAGACAAGCATCACATGGACATGCTATCTGTCTAAAACAGGCATGACCCTCTTGACATGTTCAGCCCCCTGACTTTGCTTTCCAGCTACTATGACTTCCCAGGCACCCAAGCCCAAGAACTCCAAGCCTGTTCCAACTCCCTCTCCTTCCTCCCACATCCAAAGAGTCCCTAAGTTCTGAAGCTCTGCCTGTAGATTGCCCCTCCTCCTCATTCCCACTTCCCTGTACACCCTATGCCTTGTGGGTCACCGCAGCAGCCCCTGGGTGAGCCCCTCCCTGCGTACTATGAGATACTCATGCCTGCTGCATGGCGCTATTGCTGTGGTGCCCCAGACACTGCCTATCCTGCCAGTTACCTTTCCAGAAGGAAGAGAACATTCTGTTGAAGTCAGGCCCATCCCGCACACCTGTTTCCCTGCAGTCACTTGGAGGTGTTTGTTGCTGCCTGCAAGAAATACCCAAACATAAACAAAGGTGGTAAAACAGTGTGAACTGGAGAAGTACCTGTTTCTGCTTGGGCTGTGGTCAGCTTCTTTTCCCAGCTGAGATTGGAAAAACTGAGCACTGGTTCAAATGTAGAGAGGTCCCTGGAACATAAGTGTTACGGCTGTGACTAGATGTCCACCCCAAAGCCTCATGGTCACAGACGGGGCTTTTCCAGAGGTAGCTGGATCTAGAGTGTGTGACCCTGGGACTGATTCATGGTGCAGTGCTAAGCTCCAGGACACTAGGATTAAGGGTGTGCTGCCTGTCCCAAGTAGCCTGGATCAGATAAAAGGGGCAGAAAGATGCTGCTAAGGTCCCTTGCTTGCTTTGCTACCTTCTGGATGCGATAAGCTGGGAAACTTGCTGGCACTTGACACAGTGGTATTTCTTAATGTTCCTGTTGAACCTGCAGCTGTACAGAGCTGCAAGAAGTGCCCCCGGCCCTGTGCATAGGGCAGGCTGTAAAAAGGTGGGGGATCATATACTTGCCAACAAAGACTAGGCTAACCTCCGCAGACTGCCACACAGATGCGACAGCTCATAGTTCCCTGTGCTGGGAGATAAAGCATCAGCAGATGTAAGGCCCAGCATAAACACATCCCCAAAGGTACTTCAAAGAAGACTTGGGAAATCATCCACTCCTCTTGATACCATTCTCATGGGAGAGAACTGGCTTGGCTCCTCTTTCTCAGAAACGAGGAAAGGGTTGGCTTTGCTGTCTTTGCTGTCTTTTTTGTGAAATCATTACTGCAGGTTTCAGTTCCCCTTCTTTCTGCTATCTTCAGACAGGCACAATAGAGGACAATTTAATGCTGCACCTTTTCTGCTAAGGCAGTCAAGTATCTGTCACTGTTGCACCTTTACTGCTCCATAAACTGAGAGTGAGGAGCCTTCAACCCATTTTACAGATGAGTAAATTGAGGCCTGACAAAGGGCGGGAGCTGTTGGTTCTTGCTGAAGATGCTGTATGACATTATATCTGGCGTAACGGGTCAATCTTTATTATTTCTCCTCCCCCCTCTTTTCTTTCTTCCTCTTCTCCTCTTTATTCTTCTACTCCTCTTTCTTGCTCTTCTTCTTTTCCTCCTTCTTCCCCTTCCCCGCCCCTTTCTCCTTCTTACAGCACTGAGACTAGAGCCCAGGGGGGTTCTACTACTGATCTACAATCCCAATACTGTCTGCAACTGTTATTCTGCAACAAAGGTCTAACTAATTTGCCTAGACTGGCCTCAGCGCTTGTGATCCTCCTGCCTCAGCCTCTCAAGTAACTGGAATTACAGCTGTGCACTACTGGGCTCAGCCATATAAACAAGCATTTGTTGAAGATCATGGAAGGGTCCTGGAGATGAAGGTCATAAAATGATAACAACACTGGGAAGCATATTCAGAGGAGCTCTCTCTAGGTAGGAGCAGGAAACAGAGAGTCAGGATTTTCACTGGCACCTTCCGCAACCACCCGACACAAAAGAGCAGGTGGTGGGGTGTGAATAGGCCCCCGCCCTAGGAGGACTCAGCGCACTCATTGCTCAAGCTTTTTCCAACGCTAACAGTGCAGGCTTTAAAGAATCAGGCCAGAAAGCAGCCTGGAACATCACCTCCATCCTTCCGCTTTCCCTCTCCCGGGCAGGAATGAGCGGAGAGCCCGCTGCACACTCAGGCAGTGTGGCTGTAAGATAAGGCTCCTGAGGGTGAGTGGTGCAGGTGCCCAGCTGCCACACCATCCTCCCAGTAGCTGGGGTTGGGAGTATCCACCAAGGCCCAAACCCGCCAGACCACCTGCTCCCGGGCTCTAGCCCTGTATGCAGCTGTGAGACAGCAAGGCCAGGCCCCTAGCCCTGTGGTACATACCTGGGCAGGGGCCCTGTTGACTGTGGCCCGCCTTAAAGGAGTCCTCTTCAGTCTGAAGCCTTGAGCCTTCATAGAAGGTAGGCAGGAAGAAAACGATCTGCCCAGGCCTTTTCTATCCCTCTCATGAATCACAGGAGCTAATCCACTAACATGCGAGGGCCAAGGATGCCAAGGAGGTTCACCCAGAGGGACCATGGCACATACCACCGTCCCAGCGGCTCCCTCCTTTCCCCGTGCCATCACGAGGACATCCTGCATCCTGGTTTCCCTCTGCTCCTTACCCTGCCTGAAATGCTACCCTTCCGTGAAGTCGGAGTTAGTGCTGCATGGCGTCCTCACAGTAGTGCACATGTATTTGTCAGGCCCTGTTCTCTTGCCTAGCAACGGCCTCAGCTTAGGAAACTAGCTGCAGGACGGGATTTCCAGGAGGCTGGTACGAGGTGACCCTGAGGTCTGCGAGCACTTGGGGCAGGCTGCAGAGAAGTGTGAAACTGGAGGGGGTGGGAGGGGAAGGTTCTGAACACTTCTGTGGAGGCCCCTTCTAGCTGGGAGAGAAATGCTGCCATTAGCCCAGGTGACAGGGAGTAAGGGAAACTGATTGCTTTGGATAACGTAGGAGATAGAGATTTTTTCCCAGCAAAACATTCTATGCACAGGGCACAGTTCCTTGTGCAGAGCACACAGCTTTTGCTTAACAGCAGTTATTCCATTTAGCATTTGCTATTTGGGGTCACAGGAGGCTTTAGCACCTACTGCAAGATCTAGATGTTTCTCTGCTCACCCCAGCTCCCATCAGGCCGCGGGCACTTCCTCTCTTACCCTCAAGCCTTGTGCTATTCTTGTTAGCAGAATGGCCTTTATTCAGCTTCTGCCCACTGCCACCCTTTCCTTTGAGCTTTCTCTGCTACAGTTCATTCCGTAGGTATTTATTGAGCACCTACTGTGGAGGACATCCAGGTGATGGACGTATACCACTACACAAACCCTCCCGGAGCTTATGTTTTGCTGGTCAGTACCCCTTTCCCTGGCTCTCAGCCTGGGACAGAATTGATCATGTCCCACCTCTGGTCACCCACCTCTGTTGCAGCAGTTGGCATCTGGTATTAGAGGGTGCTGGTGTCTCAGTCTTCTGTCCCCCCAATGTCTGACACTTGCCCAGCACCAGAGGCAGCCTTTACTCTGGGACTCACCTGCACACTGCATTTGCTTACGAGAGTGCAGTTTCTCCTTAGCATGGTGCTTCTTGGGGCCTCACTAATGCAATGTAGGGAAATTGTCTTAAAGCTGCATTTGCCTGGGAGGCGCACCTGTGCTTGTATGGAATGTGCTTCCTTGGGATGGTTTCAGGGGCGATGAGGATGGAAGAGCCCAAAAGTCCTCCCAGCACAACCCCTTGCAAACACCGCCATCAGCCTGGCGCATCGTGGGTGCTAATGCCTGCTGGAGTTGTTGCTGAAAGGGCAGGAAGGTGTAACATGGACCCAGCTATCCGATCGCAAGGCGGGTGCCATGTGGGCGTGAAGTACACCCAGGACTCCAACCAGCGGGGCCAGGACAGGCTCGGGTTACACGGAGGTGCTCAGGTGCCCGCTGTCTGGGGCATCACAGACTGTTGCTTGTTCCTTCAAGGAGGGGCGGCAGTGGGTTCCAGTCTGCAGGGAGCAGCTGCCCCTGGAGGAAGCTATCTGACATCCTGCCTACTTGAAAAGAAAACCGAAAGTGCCTTTCTCCACGGGAAGCAGTGGTAGTGTTTCCCCCTCTCTTCGCAAACCCCACAGGTACGCGGGGTTTCTCCAGCGACGGGAGCGAAGCGTGGGGGCTGGGTGGAATGAAGAAATCTGCATTGTTCTGTGGTCTGTGCTCACAGTTTAATTCGGGGACCGTCTCAGCCCGCCCCAGGGAGCGCTCTGCTGCTGGATCCGAGTGCTGGTGAGAGTAAGCTCTCCTTTCCGGCTGTGGAAGTGCATTCCTGTGTGGACGTGTAAAGAGAGAAAGCAAGATAGAGCCAGGGTTGGCGCAGGAATGTGAGCACTTCCTTAATTGGACAAGAGAACCTTGAACTGTTTCCAGCTGGAGTGTTTTCTTTTAGGGGCTGGATCCTAAAGATTCCATAGAGTTTTCTTTCTCAAAAAAAAAAAAAAAAAAATCCACTTGGTTCAAAGGCCCCTTGATAGAAATAAAGAAAAAGCCAGTGCTGAGTCTTTTCATGTTTGGGAAGGCCAGAGTTGATGAGCAGCCAGATGCTAGACTGTTTTGTGGTCAAGAGAGTTCTGAATAGAAAGGAGGAGGCACCTCCTGAGGTGACACATGGCAGGAGCACCCACAGCCTTTGTCTTGGGCTGCAGAATCCTGATGCTAAGTGCTTTTCTCCAGAGCATTTAGAAGCAGTGTCTCTCAGCCTTATCAGTACCCTGGCAGGAGAAAAGGAGACCTCCCTCCACTGCCTTGATTGCTCTAGGAGTCCCAGAGAGGTGAGGTATCTGGCCTGAGGACGAAGAGCAAAGTCAAAGGCTGCAGGACTCTGTCTGTGTGTTTGAATTGCTTTGTATTGTTGACTCCTGACTTCTGAGATGGGAAGGTGTGCTCAGACTCAGGCCTGTTTCCACCACGAGTCACTGCTGGGAGGTGCTGGTGGAGGCGGGAGTGAAGATGCTGGGGACAGGGACCACAGCAGTGGCCACCAGAGAGGGCGTCACTGCTGGCCTCTGCTGTCTGCCACCTACTAACCAGAAACACCAACTGAGGGACGGAGGTGAGAGGAATGGGACAGTCTGTGACTGAAAGGAATAAAAGCCTGGAGCAGATGAATTAAGTCTGCCGCACTCCCCTTTCCCCCAAACACCCAAAAAACAAGCCCTGCGTCTGCTCAGTGCTTTCTAATTTGCCAACTGTGTTCACAACATTATCTCATTTCATCCTCACATCAACCCACACACATCCTTGCTGTTCAGATTTTTTATGTGCTCAAATAAGTTGCACTGCAAAACTGGTCAGAAACTCCTCCCACCTACCCCCTTTTGTTAAAAACCCGAACTCTTTGATTGATATCTTTAAGAAGCTCCTAGATTCCCAGGGTGGGAAACTTGTTTATTCTGCCTACCCTTCCCTTACTGGATAGACAGCAGGAGTGCTGGCCTTTGCTATTGGAACTCACACTTCTATATTCAGCTCATAGTTTAGCTGATAAAACAAACAAAGCCACAGAGACCTTAACTGTGGTATTCTAGGGAAAACAGGCTTTGGAACTGGCAAGCCTCAGAGACAAATTTTGGTTTAACCATTTGAGAGCCATGTGGTCAAAGTTACTTGCCCTCTAGAGCTTTGATTTCTCCATCTGTAAAGTGGAACGCTGGGGCCTAGGTCTGAGGTCCTCGGGAGGCATGAATGTGGTAGCTGATAGCCTCGGTAAACGCTGTCCTTTCCCTTCCCACGTTTTCCTCCCTGAGCTCAAAAGCTACTCTGTGAAGTCCCTTGTAACTAGCCCAAAGTTGGTACTGAAGTGCTAAAATACCAATTTCTCTGCAACTAGGCAAATGTAGTATAGTATTGTCTTTTCGCAAGCCAAAGAGAGTTACAGTGTGGGTATATGATACTAAATGAAATTAGACAGAGACTTCCTTTTCAACTAGATGAATAAAGAGCTATGTATAGCTCAGTTCCATTGGAGGTAAATCTAATGAGATCTTAAATTCATTACATTTATTCTTTAAACAATGTTATGTTAGGTAAGAGAAAGAGAGAGCTAGAAAACCAAACTCATGCAAAGTTGGAAAGCAAGATAATTCTGACTACCCCTAAATTTTTACTGAAGCTGAATTACAATTCAATGCACTGGTCTCTTAGTGCAAAGGAGGAAGAAGGGAGGTAGGGCAGAGGTCTGTGGTGGGGTATTTAGTTTCCTGATCTGTATTTGCAGACAATTCTCAATAAATGTTGGTGATGGGGTGAGATGGTTTAGAGTTCAGATCTTGTGTTTGATCTTTGCTGCTGACTTTTTGGCAGAGGCAGCGCACACTACAGTGTTATAACGGAAAGAACATTTGACCGGTGGTCTGAAGGCCCAGGTTCCACCTATACCATTTAATAGCCTGGTGACCTCAGACATGCCATTTAATCTCTTAAGTGTCTTCTCACCTGTAAAATGAGGACACGGACTGGGTCGTTTAGAAGGTCTCTTTCAGCTCTAAGGTTATGGGGCTTTAAGAAACCACATTCCACTGTGTGACTATTCCTTCATTTATTCCAGGGCAGAGGGTGTTGAAACCTATCTCCTTGGGAAATGGGGAGAAACATTTTCATGCTTAAATGCCTTAGGCCTTTAGAGAAACAAAAGTAAAGACGGTGACATAGAGCAACCTAACAGAGTGGGACGCTCGGTGTGTGAACAACCTGCAAGTTCCAGGCCCACCCTGGCCCTTTGTAGCTCAGTGCTTCGTGCCTCTTGTTTCAGCCTCAGTTGGCACATCTGTAAACTGAAGACTCTAAGCTAAGCTAAGTTAATCTTACCACATTCTTTTGAAAGCGGAGGTAATGGCAATGCTTTGAAAAACTGTGAGGCACTAGGTAAAGTGTTAGTGAGAAATCATATGCTTGCTTCAGTTCAGCCTATCATTTTCCAAACGAATGAACGGGTCACTAAGTATTAGAGGAAAGGAAGAAAGTATAGATTTGGGGGTTACAACCCAATGTTTATTTTCTATTCTAATTGACTCACTGTTGAAATTTAGCTAAGACAGGCATTTATACAAAGTTTTCCAAAGAGTGGGCATCAGGTCATTACCTGTGTTCTCCAATGCGGGGAATCTCCCAGAGGCTAGTTCACTGTTGCCTTACTCACCACCCGCCACCCTCTTTTCCCAAAGAAGCCCGTTTTGACTTAATGCATGGAGCGTGTTGGGGGAGGACAGGTTCCTAAATTTCCAAAGTTTCACCAGGCAGTCATCACACACATGTAAAGTCTGTGTGTCGTATGTCAGTGTGCTATGACAGCTTTGTATTCTCCGCAGCCTTGCCAGGGATTGCTCCTTGGGAGAGGGCAGAAAGCTTCTGTCCTGCTGGTCCCAGGGCATGGCAAGTCCCAGCCTGGAAAGAACCCTCGTCATGTTCACAACAGAGAGGGTCCTGCCTGTGAAACCATTACTTTTCATCCCATTACCCTTTTTCCTGAGAGAGGCTCTGTAGTTCTTTTATACACGTATGCACGGATTCAATACATTCATTACCCTTCCTGAAGAGCTGACTTACTGAAGATGATTTAACTTAGTTTGTAAGACCGCCTTTCTCCTTTCCCCAGCCCTTGTGCACACAAAGGTCAAGGCTATAAGGCTATTGGGTGTGGGTAATTGGAGCAGAGGCCACAGAGGGGCAGCGCTGGGTGCCTGGTCAGATTCCCATGGTCCTGGGTGTGAGGGCTGCGCAGCTTTGCTGCCAGGGCAG
>PVLD010009408.1:29443-69443 GCA_004027595.1 Dinomys branickii
GGGGGGGGGGGGGGGGGAGGGAACGGAAAAAACCCCAGTAGACACCACATCCTTTCTCCTACAAACAAAATAGATCGCAGGGCTGCAGACCAGTCCATTGTAAACCAACTGGTCCCCGCGGGCCGCGGGTCTCCCAGCTCTGCGTCCTGCCGCCTTCCTTCTGGCTTGCGCGCAGTTAGCCCAGGATGGAAACGACAATCGTGGTGCCACGGGCGACGATTCCGAGGGAGAGGCCTAATGAATTTGAGTGATGAGCACAGCAGGGGTCTAGGGGTGCGGGCTGGGGACCGCGACCGGGTGCCAGGCAAGGCGCAGCCCCGGTGGCCTGAGTGGAGAAAGTGCGCCCTCCCCGGGCGCAGCCCACACGCTGGGTGGTCACGTCCTGCGTGGGTCCGTCGCCCTCCTCACGCCCACCACCGCCGCCTTGGATCCCGGGTGTGCGCAGGGTGGGGGCTGCGGAAGCCAACGTGTTTGTGAGCAGGAAGCAGCACTGACATTGAACTCCAGCCCGGGTGTGCGCGTGTGTGCGTGTGTGAGTCGTGGGGAGGGGGCCGGCCCCGAGCTGCAGCAAACCAGTGTGTTCCGGGCGTAGAGCCGAGCGCGCCCCCGAGCCGCCGCCTGCAAGAGCTGCGAGCGCCGGGGCCATTCATGATTTTGGTGACGTTATTCCAGGAGTGGGTGAGAGAGGGCGGGGCCTTTCGGGGCTAAGCCCCGCCTCCACCCCTATAAATACTGCTTCCCCGGCTCTTTGTGGGACCGCGAGCTCGGCGGAGAGTGGGGCGCGCCGTCTGCGATCCGACGCCTCTAGCCGCGGGGCCGTCTCGGGAAGGCGGACCCGCGAACGCCCCTTACCCACGCTCCGCTCCCGTGCCATCTTCACTTGGGACGCAGTGACCGTTTCTAAATCACAAGGGCGTGGGTCAGCCTCCCCTAGGACTTCATGTCTGTATATTTCCCCATTCACTGGTGAGTATCCTGAGCCCGCGTCGGCGCCTGCCTAGCGGCCGGGGCTGCGGGGCTTCAGTGGGCTCGTGCAGGCTCCGGGCACCAGGCATCTGAAGACGTGGGCTCCGGGCTCTGCCCCGCGACCGGAGCCCCTGCAGGAGTCAACGTCAAGGTTGCAAAGGTGGGGGTGGGGGTGGGGGGAAGTGGTGCTGAGAGCATCCAGACAAAGGAAGTGAACTCCGAACCTCCACTGAAGGGACGGCTGGAGGGTGTGTGTGTGCTGGCGGTGGGTGGGGAGAGCCAGGGGTCTCGCCTGAATGCCCCTAATGAAACCCTGAATGCGGAGGGCTGCAGGAGGCGCACGCCCTGCCTGGCGGTGGGGGCTCTGACTCTCCTCGAACCCCTCCCCTTTTTCTTTTTGTTTGCATGCAAGTCTGGCGTCGAAGCCGGCTGCTGGGCGTGGGGGGGGGGAGCTGGTGCAGCCGCGGCTTTTGCAGAGCTCTGGGGCGTGAGAGGAGGGAGCACTCTCCTCACACGTAGCCCACAAGTAGCAGGGCACAGGCTTCAAGCTCTCGCCCCCTGCCCTCTCCACAGTCCCTAACACGGACGCGCATTTGTGGGCGCCAGGGCTGGGGAGGAGCCGCCTTCTCTGTGCGGAGGTGCAGGGAGCCGGATCCGGGTGCAGGAGCCAGAGGTTTGCTTCTACCCGGGAAGGATGCAGGGAGAGGCCCCTGTCTGTTGGGACGTGCGCGCAGGCTGTTTCTTCCTTCCTGCGTCGGGGTAGAGGAGGAGCGGCCCGAGCGCGTTTTCAGGTGCGGCGATGTGAAGCCGGGTCCCAGATCCCGGGAGGCGCCCAGCCAGGGAAAGCAGTGCTTCAGCCGGGTGTGACACTTCTTAACCTAGGAACCGGCAAGTTCATGCTTTTCAACTTGCAACTTTTTCGACCCGCGCCACAGCCCTGAGCGAGGACACAACGCCCCTTCACGGGGCGCAGAGCTTAGAGAATGTTCTGTGTGTTCCTCTAGTCCCCTTCTTTGGGGTCGCCCGCTCCGGAGGGAGGGACCCTGAAGGTCCCGGGTCCTGAACCCCAAGCCCAGCATCTTCTTCCTTAGTCTGGGGTCTTGCATCCCAGCGGTCTGGCTCTGAACTCTCAAAGTAAAAATCTCCCCACCGCAGAGGCTGGTCTATGCTTCTTTACTGAGCGTCTCCATCTCTCTGCCCGTGATGTGGGGCAGCAAAGGTGCCTTAAGGCTGAGGCTTTGAAGGCTCCTGGAAGCTTTGAGCCTCGGCCCTTAAAAATTAGCAAGGTAGATGAATGTTAGAGCCCCTTAGGGGTATTAGCCCCTGAGAAATTAAGATTTAGCATTATTTTATTGATCAGAATTTCGTAGCTGGCAACAATTTTTCCCGCCGTGAGCCCTTCACATAACCGTGAGAGGTGCATTGTTAGTGTCTTAGTGACAAACAGGGCACCTGTGGCTCAGAAAGGTTACATGACTTATTTAAGACCACGCAGTTCGTGAGCGGTGCAGCCTAGACCAGAACTTACTGCTTCTGTATCCAAATACAGTGCCATTTCTACTCTGTAGTAATCAAAAAATGAAGAGGCTTTTGGTATTCCTGTTGCCTTAGATATTGTCTTTCAAGCCTGCTTTACTTTCATTCCTCGTTTTTTTATTCCCCTTTCTTTTTAACTACAAGCACAGGCACAATGTGAAAATACCGGGTGTTATGTAGTTAGTACCTGGATTTGGTATATGTGTTTGGCATACCAGGACTCTGTGCTGATGGCTTGTGCAAGGATAACGGAACGTTTGTGTCCTGCTTAGGGAGTACAAAGCACTTTCACATGTTAGCCATTGGTGGGCCAGATTGGCCCCTCTGGAAATTTCCTTTGCAATCAGTGTCCGGGTATCCTTAAGGCTTTAATCCACGGGATGTTTTTCAAGCTGTGAGCTCACAGCTGCTGCGGCTGGGGCTAGAGAAGGGGGTTGGATGGCAGATGTGACGCTTGTAGAAAAGCTGAACCCTTGGGGCTTTAAGTGGGACATTTTGCCAAAAGGAGCAGCAGACAGACAGACATTCAGGAGGGCAGCAGGATTTGGACTTTGTCTCCCTGAGGCTTTGCCTGTAATTCTTCTTATGTAATAATAATATGCAGTTCCTCTTCGGAAATCCATGGGAGGATTACTTGTATTCTTAGGTGGAGAGGTGAAAAGGAGACCTGGCTGAATTGATTTTAATGTAGACACATGGATTCAGCTATCATTTCCCTCCCTAGTTCTGGCCTTTAAAAGAAAATGCAGGGTTGCCCTCTGCCCAAGGGGTTGTCGTGTACAGGAAGTGGGGGGCAGAGCTGAGTTGCCGGCAGTGGGGTTAGTTGAGGGGCTGGGGTGGGAGCCCCATGATATGAGCCTTGAGGGTGTTTCCTCAGGGCGGGAGCTGGTGTGGCTGTGAGCTCTGTTCAGAGCCCCTCGCATCCTGTCTCCAGATGTCCCCTGCTCTCACAGCTGCAAAGCCACTAAGAGGAGGAGGGCGTAAGGGTGTGCGCCTGTTGATTTCTCCCTGGGTTTCTTGGCAGCCCCGACTATCTGAGATCAGCCAAGATGACTGAGGTGATGATGAACACCCCATCCATGGAGGAGATGGGCCTCAACCCCCGGAAGGATGGCCTTTCCTATCAGGTGAGTTGCGTAGTTGCTGGGGCTGGAGGCAGACTTGACTCGGCATCTCACTGCCACCTGTAAGAGCGGTGGGACCTGGAGAATGTCCCCTCATGACTGTAAGCATCAGTTTCTTCCACTGTAACATGGGGCAACTGTATGCCTCCCCTCATAGGATTGTGGTGAAGACTGGGTGCAACAAAAGAATGAATTTAAGGCATTGGTAGTGTCTTGAACACACAGGTTCAGCAGACATTAGCCGTGGTTATGAACGGGCCATTCTGGTTTTATGAACTCACCACCCACAGCCACGAGAATGGAAGAGATCCAAGTGGTTGGTTCAGGGCAGAACTTCCCTTCCTGGCTAGGCTTTGGGCAGCACGAATATGCCTGGGAGGGGTAGCTCGCAGGCAAGGGTGGTCTAGGAGGGAAGTATCCATGTCAAACATTGCTTGCCTCCTTGGGTTAATGACTGAGCAGCTGATTCACAGTTGATGTTCAGACTATTTAGATTTGCAGAGGAAGCAATTTCAGGGATACTGTGGTGGAATTGAGCTTAGGGAACGTCCTCTCTGGTGAATACAGAATGCATGAGGACCGCAAAAAGGACCAAAGTGACACCTTTGTAAGCTTACCCCAGTGCCCTTTCTGGCTTGCCATGCCCAGCCAGTGACTGAGGATTTCATTTACCTCCAGGGAAGTGAACTGGTCTTGGCTTGTCAAGTAGGCTTCCTAGGCTGCTAGATTTGGGGGACGGAGAGTCTGTTTGTCAGGGAAGACTTTGGGGTTGCCTCTGGGAAGCTACATGGCACTGGTAGGAAGGGCATACATGGTGCAGGCCAAGCATGGACCATCCGCTTTCTTGCTCTTTGCCAAGGTTGCAAGGTGGGACTTCTCACCCACTGCACTGCGCTGGACATGGGCTGGCCTAAGTCGGGGACTTGCACCTCTCCAGCCCCAGAGCTGCGCATCCTGTGTCTGTATCTTAGGTTGGTTCTGGCTGGAGTCTAGACTCCCTTTGGCTGGTTGTTCCTTAGAGCTGCTCTGAGGGCATTTACTTTTTAAAGAAAGAAACAAACAGAAAGTCAAGGTGGGTGCAGTGGGGTGACTGAAAGGAACCAAGATGAAAGCTAAGGTTGAGAGCCAACTTTAGACACGCTTGGGAGTTTCAAGGAGGCCCCTTTGTTTTGTGTCAATACAGTCAGGCCCCGCTGGCTGGCTTCAAATAAGGATTCCATTGGTATGCAGCAGGGAGCTGGCAGAGAAGAGAATACTCTTTCTTGGGCTGGCTTCATGTCCTCTTCCCCAGAAGGGAGTTTGGGGATGACAGTTGGGGGTCCCCCAGCAGAAATTTCCTGGCCCACTTGCTCTGGTGTTTTGGAGACTTAGTTTCCAAGCCTCTGAGTCAGACTGAACCTCTTCATGGTTGCAGGTGAGATTTACTTTCAGTTCTGGGTTTTAGATTTCCATCACAGAGCCTTTGCACACACACTCCTCATTGTGTGTTTGGGTGCTTTCTACGCTCCTTTTAATCATGTCCCAGGGTAAAGGAATTTAGAGGTGGTTTCTCTCGTGCTTTACATCCTCAAGGCCGTTCTTCTAGATTGTAGGGTCAGTGCAAGCGCTAGAGCAAGGCTGGCTTAGGGCTCCAGTGGCGGGGCCAGTGGCAGTGGGATAAAGTCACGTGTGGGCTCCTGAGGTGTCTCTACTGCCGGAAGAACAGATCCTCAAGTCTTCCACTGTGGTGCTCGACTGAGGGCACAGATCACACAGCCCCAAGAAAATCTGTCCCTCCCTCCTGGGTGGGCAGGAGCTACTACCCAGAACCAAAAGATCTTACCTAGAACTTCATAGCATACGTACCACAAAATGATCTCAGAAAAGCTCTTCATTACCTGGTAAAGACAGAGGAGTGGTTGTAGTATGTGAGTGTATGTGTGTGTGTGTGTGGTTTGTTTGTTTTGAGCTACTAGATATTGAACTCAGGGCCTTTACACTGACCTACACTCCCCCTTCTTTATTTTTAATTTTCATCTTGAGATAGGGTCTTGCTAACTTTTCAAGGCAGAACTTGAACTTGTCTCAGCCTCCTAGAGAGCTGGGAGGTTATAGTGCTTAACCAAGCAACATTAATGAAGCTTTCTGTGTATAGCCTGCTATGCTAAGTACTGCACAGAGAGTCCAGAGCCTGTGGGAAACCAGCATGTTCGTGAAAATCTGGAACACAGGCAGCCTGGTCAATGGAGCGGTGGGCAGTACAAAAGCCATGGTCAACCCAGGTGTGGGTGGCAGTGATGAAATTGGACCTAAAGAATCTGAAAAGGCATGGAAGAAGGAAATCAGGGTATGGCTAGGCTTTGAAAGAACATGAGGACTTTCAAGGAGCATTGCTATCTCTCAGTTTTGTTCCAACTTCCAAATGTCCCTCTCCTGGCCTCTGTTTATGCCAAGTGTAGGGCTCTGCAGTGAGCTAGTCTGACAATTGTCCAGTGATGGATATTTTCAGGGTCCATTCAAAGCTAGTGGCATCCAATTAAAAGCTTTCCCACCAGAGCCTTGAGGATTGGTTGGGCCTGGCACTTGGCTGGATCGGGTCACTCACTGTGCATGCTTGGGTTGGCTCGGAGCTGGGAGTGGGAATGTCAGAACTGTTCTTGGCTTTACTCCTGAAGATAATAATAGTATGTGGCTTTTACTGAGACTTGTTTTTCCAAGGAACTGAGAGGGGAAAGGAGACATCAATCCCAGCTTGGTAGATGAAATAGAATCTCAGGCTTATGATTTGACCTTGAGACAAGGTCAACAAATAAATGGCTCATTGGACTTTGTTAGTCATTCACCTACCTTCCATACCAAGAATGAAGCCTTCCTGATTTCTCCACGCTGAGTGTGATCTTTCTTTCGCCGCCTGTGGCATTTTGTGCTTTGGATGCTAGACCGTGCTTCGTGTATACAGGTCCTACCAGACCGTGCTTCGGGGATACAGGTCCTGCCTGACCTCTCCTTGGCTGGGTCCTCAAGGGCAAGAGACCACACTTTGTAACCTTTAGCCACCATCTGTCTACCAGGACCTTCGCAAAAGGAGCAAAGAGGGCGGTGGGTGACCGTCCTGATTTAGAAGCTGGTCGCCTTCCCCTCTGAAGGGCCTGCTCAGGGTCACGCCTCTCAAGGCTCAGGTAGCATAGGTCCTTCTTATCACCTGAAGGATTCAGGTTAGCCCCAGCTATCGTCCTTTGGTCCTTAATGCCATTCTGTAAGCATATATGAAAACCTTCGGAGCTGGTGCCTTGTGTTGTCTTCTCTTCCATTTGGAAGGTCAGCCAAACAAGTGAGATCCATATCTGTACGTTCATTTGGCACAAATTACGGCCCCCTGAAGTGTGGGTGGCAATCAGTGCTCACTAGAACGCCTGAGTGTATTTGGGGTGGGTTGTGGGTGGCAAAGCTGAGCAAGAGGTCTCCAGGAGGATGCGGCTGCCTCAAGACACCATGTCGGTGGCCTCCGGGTCATGGGAATGTCTGCTGTCCTTGGGAAGCAAGTCCAAGGCTGCTTGGTGGAGCCTGCTCTGTCCTTGGCTCCGGGACTCAGAGAATGTAGCACTTGCAGTGCATCCCTGACTGGGTCTCCCTCTCCTCTGTACCCTCAGTGGCCTGGCCTCAGTGTGGGGAAAATCCTGGGAGTTTGCCTGTGGGAGGTGCTCACACTGCACATGCCTGAGGGGCACTGGGGTTCTGGCCTTGCTACCTCCCTCCCTCTAGCACAGCTTGTGGAGGCTTCTAAAGTCTTAGCACACATGCCATAGTCTAGATGCTACTGTGGCTCCATGGTTTTCATTTAAACCTGTCCCTTCTGAAGCGTCTGGACCACAGTCTGATAGCACTGTCCTTCCTCTGGCTCTTTGAGTCCCTGTCTGACCAGCGCACGTCCCTGACTGGCTGCATCCGCTGTCACTCTTTGTCACACACGCCTGCTACTTGACATTGTCTCAAGGAAGGCAGGCTCTGAGGTGGCCTTTCAGGAAGATTAGGGAGGCTGCCCTGCCAAGCAGAAGGAGCAGTCTCTTCATGCACTGTAGTGTTCCTGGGCCCCACACACTCCCTTTGATCTGAGCTGAGAGCTTCTTGCATGACCCCTTCATCTCTCAGGGTGGATGGAGTGACAAAGGGTAGGAGGAGGAACCACAGTGGGCCGAGCTTTCTTGAGTCTGCCTGTTATAAGGTTTCACATTCCCAGAGCCTCAGCCGCAGCTGTACCCAGGGGAGCGGACTGCAGGACTCATGAGGGCTGGGAACTGGCCTCCCCTAGGGCAGTATCTCCCAGCCCCACTTGCCTCTGAGCCCCAGCAAGTTTGCCCTGTCTCCTCCCGCTTTGACTCTCTAAGAACAGGCTCCACGCAGTCGGTGGAGTTAGGCAGAGCTTCACGAACCCTCCTCACTCACCTCTGTGAGGGGCCCGTCTTCATAGAGACCTGCGCCTAGCTGTGCTATGCTGTGTCTTCGGGTACAGAATGCACAGCTGATGCAAGGGATGGGTTCAGTTTCCTTTGAACCCAGGGAACCCTCGGGAAGTCTCTGCCCAGCAATTCCTCTCTGTCCTCAAGCCCCTGCCACGAGGCTGCTCTTGGCATAATGTATTAGCTACATGAGTGTCCTTCTCCCTTCCTCTCTTGCTTCATTGACCCCCCAGCTGTGGTACCCTGCATGCCTCCAGAGTCTTGGAGGCCCTGCAGAGCTGCTGCACGCAAGTCCCATGGTCCCCAGGAAATCATCTTTCACAGCATCAGACTTAAAAAAGCCTCACTGGTCCCTGGAGAGATATAAAGCTGAAATTCCAAAACACTTGGCAGGAGATGATGGGCCATGGCCACATGTTACTGGCCTGCAGGCAAGTTTTCTTTCTCTCATCTCTACTCTCTCCACCTCTCTCTTTGGTAAAAATCATAGTAAAGTGATGGACAACAGGCAGTGAGAGTCACCAGGCTGGGAAGCACCAGGAATCCACCTCTCAGAGGGGTTGGAGCTATTTCTTTGCTACCATACACCTGGTTCAGACCAAGTTTGCTTTGTGTGAGGGCCCAGCAGCTTCCCTCCTGAGCTGGAGGCCTGGGCACAAAGTCACTTTCAGTGTTGGGATTCCGGCCTGCAGAGAGCTGGAATGGTCCCCGTGGGACCCTCTCCCTTCCCCCACCCCATGGTTACAACAGTAGGTCTGTGCAGGGCCAGGAAGAGCGTGCTTTCTTCACTCGCTGGCCAGTGTGCCAGGCAGCACACTGGATCCTCACAGCCGGCCTCCTCTCAAAGGGCCTGTGTTGGGCCCGACGCCTCCCTTTCCAAGTGGCCCTATGTTGATCGTGCCACAGACCTGAGGGCTGTGTCTCAGACTCTCTCTGTTCCTACAGTGCTGGGCAGAGTGTCCTACAAACAGAGGCTTAATGAGTGCTGAATGATTGATTGGTCCCTTCCTCTCGCTCTTTCCTGCCCCGAGAACAGTCCCTGTACCTTGACAACCGGTGCATAGATTCTTACAGGGTCAGCATTTTCTCTGAGTTGACCCGGTCTCCCGGGTTGTATAGAAAGGAGGATTGTACCGGGAGGGAAAGGGATGAGTTTGGGTGGTGAATCTTGTGACCGAAGCCAAGAGCTATTCCTGGGTGTCTAGTGAATGTCCTGAGATGATCTTTGCGGCCCAAGTCCTAAAATAATCCCTGGCGGATATGAAGACAGGACCTCATTGACACTAGGCCGAGGCTCACTGGGGCTTCCTTCCTTTGTAGTCTGGTCTTTGCAAGCGCCCAGTGGCTTTGCCTCCCCACTCCCTGCCTTCCCTTCCCACCTTGGGAGCGATTTGATATCAGTAAGTCACATCCTGTGTCTGCCACGTCACTCTTTGACTTGGTGAAGGGACTTGTTTGCACAGATCCATCTTGGAAAAAACTTAAGCTCTCCCAAAGTGCCTTCCAACTGTTGTCAAGCTGGCACTGGGACCTTGAGGGGAGCTAGAGAGGCCTTCAGCCTCCTCCCCCTGGTCTCTGGCCCTGCACTGTGGGTAGCTCCTTTTAGGTAAACTGAGAGGCTCCCAAGCATTTAGCTGAAGCTGTGCTGGTTGCTTGCTTCTCAGCAAAGAATTTTGTTGGAGCCAATGGGGAGGAGGGCTCTGGATCTCACATAATAAAGTAGAATGGACCTGCATAAAGAGGACCTCACAAATCTCATTCCAGAGATGGTTGGTATCTAGTCTGTTTTCTAAATTGACTTAGAAGGGTGGTTTCCAGACAGAATTTTTTGTTTTATTTTGTTATGCAGTTCAGGCAGGCCTCGAACTCACTTTGTAGCCCAGGTTGGCCTTGAATTCATAGCAATGCTTCTGCCTCAGCCTTCCAGGGGCTGGGATTATAGGTGTGCGCCACCACGCCTGGCTCCAGACAGAATTTTAAACATACCTTGAATTCATCATCTGCCATTATTTTGGGAACTTAAAAGCCTTTGTCTGAGGTGACCCCTGTGAACAGAGGTGTCGTGCTGGCCAGCTCCCCTACACATGCCCATGAGGCGCACCCCCGCCACATGACTAAAGGGAGGATGTTCCTATAGCAGTGGTTGCTTCAGAACAGAGTTATGGGATGGTTTTCCTCTTCTTTCCCTCTTTATTAGTAATTTCATACTGTCATTCATGAAGTACATATTTTATTATTTTTATGCTTTTCCAATTTTTGTGCTACTGGTTGAATTGTTATTTTCTTCTTTAGACGTTTATTTTCCAGTTGCCATAATCTCACCATGTGTAAATCACACTGTCAGCACATTAGCATCTTTTGCCTTTTTCTCTGGTGCACATGTACCTTTATGTTGCTGCTGTTATGCTTTGCAGGCTTAGCTAATGGGATCTGTCACCAGCGTCATATAATTACAACTTATTCTAAAAACAATTCAAAACTATCATTCTTAATAAATGTATAATATGGCCTAATAAAACCAAAGGATAATTTAGATAACTATTCCACAATTCATAAAGCTGTAGGTCTTTTTTCTTTTATACCCAATATGATAATTTGTATGTAACTATATACAAATATTTGTGCATAATTCATACTATTTTCTTAGAAAATTATTAGAAGCAGAATTTCTGAGTCAAAGTGCAACGTGCAAGTGTGTGTCCATGTTTTCATTATAAAGGTAATGTTTATACTTCATAGAATTTAGGAAAACAGGGCAGTACAAAGAGGAAAAAAGCCCATGTTCCTGTCACTAAACCATTGTGGCATATTTACTTTCAACATTTTTCTGTGCGCTTAGATTTAAAAAATGAAATTGAGATACTCCTGCATATACTATAGTGAATCATTTTTCCATTAATATAATGTTGTGACTATATTATCATTTGGTTTTCTTTGTAAAATAGTATTTTATTTTGTGGTGAACCACTTCTTGCTGAATTTTTAGAATGTGGCATATTTTGTCCTTACAGAGAACACTGTTCTGAACATCTTTTTGCATTAATGCCTGCACAGGTCTGATTTGTTTCCTAGGAATAAATTCCTGGAAATAGAATTACTGATTCAAAGAGATTCAACTGCATTAAACTTCTTGATTATATATTATCTTAAAAACTGAAAATATTAATAAATATTCAAGCTTCCAGCACTGAAATAACTAGCAAATAACATCTTGGGAATATAACATCTTTAGAGATGAGTTAATTGAGGAGCTTTTTGGATAGTCAGAAAAGTCTCTGGTAGCAGGAGATGTTTGTACATCTTCCTATAGTCTGTTATTTATTTTAGGCATTATTATAATAATTGATAATATGTAAGCAACATTTATCCAGCATTGTAAAATAGCTAGTGATGATATTCTCAAGCATAGTAAGTATATTGACACTCTCCCTGGATTACAGATGTATATGGGTCAGCAATTGCTCTGCTTGTCTTTTATTCTACTAATGACACTGGAGTGCCATGTGACCTTCAAGAGACTAAAGCAATTGCTCTGGCCTGGAGACTCATGAAATTTAGCCGGATGCATACTTAGGCCCATGAACCATCCTGGAGTCCCTGGGATTGCAGGGCTGGCTCATGGAATGCTCGTGGTTGAGAACTACTGCTTCCCTGGAATTGAGGATTACTGGGCTCTTAGAGGTAATTCTAAACATCATGGACATCTTGCACCCAGCACCCAAGCAACTTCTATTCAACAGGTCTCCCAGGCTCCAGGGGCTTTGCAGCGTGTGAACAGCTCAGGCCACTGTTCACATAGGGCCTACACGCTCTTGGTGGTTTATAGGCAACTTTATAAATGTTAGTAATTTATGGTTTCTACCTATGATACCTAGTACTAGTTTTCCATCTATGTAGTGATAGAGTTTGTTTTTTTTAAACAAACATGTTTTAAACAACTGAGTAAAGACAAGAACATAACACATCTGTAGATATGACAGGAATGGCGGAGGTGGCCCTGTGAGATGGCAGACAAACTCCGTGACTATGACTCGCATGGCATGGTTCTAGGGAGCATCCCTGTTGTTACTGTGATGCAATCTGGTGTCATGTGTGCCCCTGGATAGAAGCATTCATAAAGAGATTGAATGCTAAATTAGGATTTCTGTATTTCTTTGGTCATTTGCCCCCCCCTTGGAAGTGAGATCCTTCCTGGCTGTTTTTCTTGGCACTTTAGTATTAGAGGCTTACATGCCAAATTACTTCATAATAATGCTTCTGTGTATCCACTACTTCACATTTGAACAAAGTGTTAAAACAGGAAGACAGCTGTCCGGGGTTCACAGAAACATTCCAGGGGACATGAGAGTGGGGAGGGTTTTCAGGAAATCCACGTCCACATCCTCAACTTCCTTCTGTGGCTTTTCTCTATTGCAGTTCCTGAGGACAGGCTTTACTGGTTCCCACCAAAATTGTCCTTCTTTTCTTTTTATGAGGGAGAGACCTGTCACCACCCTCCTGACTCTTTCAAGGTTCTTCTCCAGGGTGGGAACTTGAGGGGCATCAAATAAACGGACCATTCGAAATGGTAACTGTCCAGGAAGTCCCGTAAGTCCTGCCCCTCCCTCATGGTGAGAAACCAATCCAACACAAACGTACCTTTTGTTTAATAATTGTTTATCATCCACTCATTGATCAGTTAGATATGCATAAGTACATTAAGAATGAGAGAGAATTTTTTTATTAATACAAGTTGTACACTTTTCTGAAAAAGGTCAGTTTATGCACACAAATATATCTTCTGTTGCGGCAAAGTATAAAAATCCAATGACTAAAAATTTGCAAATATAAAAACATATTGCATTAATAAAAATTCTATGGAGAAGTAGTTTCAGGTAGAGAAGTACTTTAAGATTTGACTTAATACATTATGAGGTTTTTTTACTAAGTCGTGGTTGATTTCAAATTGTGATATTCATAACTCCTTGAGTATATTTGTTTTTTGGCTTTTGATTTTTTTTTTCAGTACTGAGGATCAAACTCAGGACCTTGTGCTTGCCAGGCAAGCGCTTATTGCACTGAGCTATATATCTCCAGCCTCTCCTTGAGTATATTTGAAAGAGTGATAAACATATTTTGTTTTAAAATATTAGTATGTCAGGGTATGCAAAGGATCAGGTTATAGTATATCAGGATAGGCAAATTCTTTTAGGGAGTATACAAACCAGATGTTTGGGAGTCCTGGATATACACACTGTCCCTGGAATCAAAGCAGGCGGCCAGTCTTAAGACTGGCTCAGTCATCATGATATGGATGACCTCTGTAGCAGCGTGCCACTGTGTCAGCAAGGGTTCTCTGGATGTGCTACTGACCCAGAGCTCAGAACTCATCAGCCCAGAGGGATGATGGACGAGCACTTTGTGTACCTGGTGTCTGATCTTGGCTTTGCGGCTTCCTGTGCTATCTCTGGCAACTCATGTCACCTCTTTGGGCCATGGTTTTCATGTTTGTAAATGAGGATTAATCTCTATTGTTTTTCTTAAAGAGTTGAGTAAAAAGGTGAAAACCTCCATCCTGTTCTTAGATCTTCACATGAGGTTGGAAAAATCTTCTGTCTCTTCCTCATATCAGCCTTTCAGATATTTAACATTCTCCTCCATTCTTCCTATTTGACAACGCATGTCGTCTCTCAACCTGGACCAGCATGGTCACCTTCCAAATGCTGCTGATTTTCTCCAAGCTAACAGTTTCCCGCATTTGGGTGCCAGTTCCTCTCATACTTTGAAAAATTATTCATTATCCGCCAAAGTGCTTTTTAAGTCTGGATTACATTTTGATGTTTTTTGTTGTGGAAATTAAAAGAGAGTTTGTAACAATTCATTTAGAGTAATAACAATAAAACCAGTACACATGGCACTAAAATATTAGTTTTCCAAAACAGAAAAAGTTTAATGAGAGCCCTTGTTGTAGACTCTTGCAAACTTATTTCATGTCTGGTTTAATGGAGGATAGCCAGATTCTCATGACGCCCCCATGAGGCCATCCACGGCGTTCTGCGTTAACAGAAGTAAATGAGGAAAGTGCGGTCTATCAGACATACAGTTAGAAAAGAAAAAAATTTCACGGCTTTTTCAGATTTGTTTAATACTTCACCAAAAGTAGCTTGGTAGTTTCGTAAATCTTATGTGGTGTCTGAAGTCTTATCAGCTAGCTGTTTTGTTCTTTGACATTACAGTTCATCTTCTTATCTAGCACATTGCTTCTATAGTACAACGCCCTGATCATTTGGAAAATGTAGATTCACTGAGTTGTGCAGATCTTGCACGTGTTGACATACTTCATTTTTGCAAAATTAGAAAAAAAATCGCATTTCTTAACAGCTACACTAGTGTCATCAGAAAGCTTTCAAGCATTAGGACGCTGTCAAGTTCACGATGGCTGATGCAGATGTCCCAAAATCCTGCTCTTTCACTTGAAAGCTCTATTTTTATCATTGCTGACAAATGCTATCAGTCATTTCCCTTGAAGTGACAGGTTCACTAGGTCCCTTTTAGAGAAAATAGCTCCCAAATACCTAAGTTAAAACAAGTGCGGTTTGGTAGTCAGTCTGCCCAGTTCAGCTGGCAACTGGATCATGTAAATGTTTTTCCTCAAACTGATCATTTTACTTTGGTAAGTGACAGATACATTTTAACTTTCCATTGCACTGCTCCAAATACTCAAAGTGCATTTGGGTCCATATTTAATAAAAATTTTTACTGCTGCACGAAGGACACTAAGGTTTTTAACTGTGAGTGTGAGGTAATGAAGCATACAGTGACAGGCACAGTTTGCATCCATTGCATTAATTCTCATGATGGTGTCTGCTATTTCACTCACTATTACTTTTTAGACCATTCTGGCAAGTGTTAGCCTGGTGGAAAAGGCACATGACATCTTGGTATCATCCCCAAATTATTTTAACTCCATGAGTACTTCCTCCATGAAAGGACCTTTGGGTTGCGCTTGGAGACCTGCCCCTCTAGCCTGCATCGAATCGGTGAGATGAGAACATAATAGAACTGTCAGCTAGAAGGATGGGTGCGTTTCCAAGAGTGTAGTCCTGCGTTCTTTAGTGGTTAGCAACAGTGCTGCTGTTGTGGTCACAAAATTTCTAGGCACCTTTTACCGGAGCTACTCTCAGGCAACTTTTGTTTGAGGGCAAAAAGTGTTTATTTTTTCTTAACTTAAAGAAAAGTGGGTGATTAGCTGATGGCCTTAGTTTGTTGACAAGATGAGATGGCCTGGTAATGTGCTGCGGAAGTGGCAGTGACTGAAAGCCAAGCATAGGCCGTGGGGCAGGGCTGGAAGGAAGTCTTTAGAGACTTGAAAGGGTTGTTTACATTCAGGAGTGGGCTTGGGAGCCACGTGGTAGGGGTTAGGAAGGAAACTCCAGACACGAATGGGAAGGCTGCAGGACCAGCTAGAGAGTCCTCCAAAGTGAACAATGAAAGGATGGTTAAAGAGAGAGAGAGAGAGAGAGAGAGAGAGAGAGAGAGAGAGAGAGAGAGAGAGACAGGGACCAATGGAGGGGGACGGGCACGGAGAGAGATCCAGAAGGACGGGCACGGAGAGAGATCCAGAAGTGTATAAGCTCTGTTTTCTCAAGAGGGCAGTGATGTTACTGTCAATAGATGGAGATACGTGAGATCCTCTGGGCAGACTTCTCACTTTCCTAAAGAACTCTGAGAAAATTCTCCAACATTCCAAAAGCTTCATCAGTGCTAATTAATTGGAATTTGGACCTCCTGACTTGCTTGATGGATGTGTGTTTGAGAGATGTTCATGAAAGATGGTGTTTATCTCAAGGATTTCCTTTTCTTTCAAGTTTCAAGGCTAGAGGCTTTGATCTAAAGGATCTTTGATCTAAAGGAAGGAGGTCTAGTAGTGGTTGTAAAGCCCAAATCTCTGCCCAAGTGCCCTGTAGGATTAAAGTCGCCAGGGAAGGTTGGGACGGGGCAAGATGAAGATTCCACGGCCCCAGTCCAGGGCTGAGCAGGTGAGACAGACAGAGCTGAGCAAGCTGGAGAGTGTGGTTCTCCCCTTGGGCCCCTCAGTACCTTTGTTTTCCTGTGAGCAAATTCTTTCCGTTCCTACAGTCCACATGCCACTTGGAAAAGTCAGTAAGGTGTAAATCATACTAAAAATATAATGATAATAGCAAGAGGTGAATATTTCCAAGATCCCATTTCTTGCCTTCACATATTCCTAGGAGGCCAAGTGTGGGGTACATTGTCCATTTAAATTAGCCGCTGCTTATTCATTCTACCCTTAGCAGAGCAGGATGCCGGGAGAGATCTGCCTATTGTTACAAACCAGCCCCTCCTAGGAAGGAATAAACACACAAGGCCAATCCATCGTTGTTCTCCAGAAAAAATAAGACACGCAGACTTTGGGAAGCTGAGGGTCAGGAGGGATCTCACTTACCCTGTGCAGGCTCCTGGAGTGGGCCAGAGGTGGGGTGGGGGTGTTCATAGTGAGAAGCCTCTAGCCGCAGTCTCCTATGCAGAGACCAGGGTCTGCACACGGCAGTGGTCTCCGCTCCAGCTGGCCTAACCCATGCCCCAGGGAAACAGAGGATCATGGAAGGAAGCAATGAAGTCCTTGTTGTTTCTTCAAGGAACATGGCTGAGGTTTGTGGGTCCACTGTGCTGCTCTTTTGTTCTTGTCCCAAGCTACAGCTGTCAGCTTTCCAGGTCCCCAAGGACACCAGGTTTCCCTAATAAGAAACAGCATGAGAAATTTCAACTTTACAGAACACATTCACACATACCTATATTTGATTCTCTCCAAAGCCCTGCAAAACCAGAATTAGCATTAACCTGAAATTACAGAGGAGGTGACAAGGAAAATGGGCTGGCTCCTTACCCCCAGTGTCAACCCCATGTAACCACGTCAACGTTACTGCAAAGTGGAAAAGATGACTTCTCGTTTTGCTCAGGAGACAGCTGACGCTCAAGAGAAGTTGACACTGACTTGCCCAGGGTCACAGGGATAATAAAAGGTATGGGCAAGGTAAAAACCAGATCTGGCCATCCTGTGGGAATGGTAATTTTCCATAGCAGGGGTGGGGTTCTTCGCTCCTCTCCGCAACTGGAGGGGGGAATAGGCTTTCTCTGTGGTTTTGTACGCTGGGCCTTGGGGAGCGAGCCTGGCTATTTCCTTCAGGCTCTCTGCCCTCTTTCTCCTCCTACTGCCCTTGCCCACCCCCAGCGCTCCTTTCCTCTGTTCCTCCCCGGCGAAGGGGGGCAGATCATCCACACCGCCAGCATCTCAGCTTGCAGGGCTGGTCATTAGCCCTTTGTGTCCAGTTAGCCACCTTTCATCTCCTCCACCTGCTGGTGTCTGCTTTCCCTTATTAGCATCCCTCAGCTCTTTGCCGAGCTCTTCGCCAGCTTTGTGGCCAGCTCCACTTGTTTGTCAGAGATGATGGCTGAGGGACACACACACAGGGGAGGGTGGCTCCGGCCAGAATCACTCACATTTTCCATACTAGGTGCCAGACATGTCTCTCCTCTCCCCACCCAGAGGCAGCCAGGTCTGGGTCACCTGGCTTAGAGGCAGACAGCTGATAGCTAGAACTCTAAATTTGGGGCTTTTGGAACTATGGTGTTGCCTTTCAGTTCCCCTCTGCACACGAAACAAAAGCTGGTTCCCGTTGGCAGCTTTGATACCCAAGTGAAAAAGCCTTGTCATCCATTCTTCTCCAGAAGCTTGACCCGGCCCACAGTTCTCTGCTCCGAGACCACCTGTGCTGCTGAGTCATCCAAATGTCCTGTCCCAGACAGTCCTGCTTTTGTCATCACCCATCCAATATGGTAGCCACAAGTATCTGTTTAAATTTTATTAAATTTATGTTTATGTGATGCTTACTCAATTATGTAGAGGTTATGTTAATAAAACTTAGCATTTGGCCATACTTCGGGTGCTCGGTAGCCACATGTGACTAGGGACTGTGGTATCGGACAGCACAGAGAACATTTTTATGACTGTAGAATATTCTAGTCAATGTTGCTGATCTCTATAGCCAGAAATTCCAGTCTGTTGTCATTCAGACTCCATCTCACGGACTGTCTCTTCCTCTTGGAGCACGCTGAAGCTCCTTTGCCCTTCCAAAGGAGTCTATGTAAGTTCCCAAAGTGTTGGGATATATTGGGATTGGTGACTACCTGGCTAAGGATGCCTCTGCAGAGACTGGATGCCTGCTGTTCTTACACAGTGGAGTGTGCGAGACAGGGATGTTCTTGGGGTATATGACTGACAGGACTTCATCCTGTTTTCAAAGGAAGGAACCTGGTGCTGTTAGTCACATCCAAGCCATCAGCCTGGGCAGCACGGTGTGACAGGTGGATGCAGAGAGCAGTGCTGGCAGAGGGAGATACAGATCTGTAGATGGATTCTTCTAGATCTGCCTGGTCCTGGGATGAGGGTGGGAAATGCTTCTTGGAGCCTCTGTGTGTTTCCTTCTGACCCTTTTGGAGATGAGCCCTTGTTGAAGATGGGAAGGAGAAGGACTTTTTTTTCTTTCCTGCAGTCCAGAGAGATGGGACACTTTGTGCTTAGAGGTTTAAGCAGAAGCAATTTCTTTTTCGAAAAGGAATGGTTCTGTATTCTCTACCAGTACCTGAAGGCAAACTGCATGCCAGGCTGGCCTGCCATCTTAACCCTACCCGCCATGTGCTTGGCAAATCTAGCCCAAGTTGTTTTTTCCACTGCTTTCCCCACCCCATCAAATTTCAGTTGCAGCCTCTCGTTTTTCTTTTGCCTGATGATTAAAAAGCATGACTTAGTGGAAAAATGTTGACCTCCTTGGGGTCAGCCTCTTAAGCAGCTGTCAGAGATAAGATTGTGCTAGCAAAAGACTCTGCAATACTTTGTGTCTGCAAGGAAACCATAAGGCTGCTTGGTCCTGGGTGCATGTTGTTTATTTTTGGAGAGAACTACAATTTTCAGAAGAATAAATTGGTATAATCTGATAATAAAATAACATATCTGATGGAAGGGTTAGAATAATTATTGTAGTGATTTTAGAAAAATACAATTAATAAGCTTTGTCCAAATAGTTGAAAAAGAATAGCTTCTGCTCTAAGCATTTCAGGGAGCAGAGTTCTTCGGCAACTAAGCAATCTTAAAAGTTCAGGGCTCAGACTTCCCCCAAGGACTTCAAAGACTTAATTGTAGAACTCTTGGTATGAAAGGTATTGCTTGGAGTTATTTTAATTACTGTGTTAGTATTACTGCTTCTTGCTTGGAGATTGGATATTTACTGGAGTCCTGCTGAACCTGCTCCAAAGAAGACATTTTGATTTGGATTTTGCTTGTGTTCTCAAGCACTTTATCCTCTCTATTTACCAAGCACTTGTACCCATCAAGAGGAGAAAGCGAAGTAGGAGTGGCTGAAGAATGATGGGGTCATATAAATGATGTCAAGGATAGAGTGAGGATCTTGGTTCTGTGGTTGGATCCAGGGTCCTCAAATGAAGGCTTCATTGAACTCTTAGAGATGCTTGGGTCCAGTGCAGCCCCTTGTAGGAAAGTGGCCTTGTACAGACCACTGAAGCTGTGTGCTTCAGCTTCCTCATTTATAAGACAGAGTTCCCACCACTACATGCCTCATAAAGTTATTATGAAGACTGAGATTCTGCTTGGCACAAATCTCATCCATTATTGTCCACATTTTTGTGCCCATCCCCCTTATTTGAGGGAGAGACCTAGTCCCAGGCTGTAATGAAATTAGATACTTTCCTTTTTTACAGTCTTCCTGCTTTTCTTGGCATGACCTTGCCTTTTGTCTCTTTCCCTCTTGCTTGGGTGATCACAGTTAGAAATCAGGATTTCATTTCTCCCAGCTAGGTCACAGGGAAGCCCAGGCTTCAGCCTGGGGTCAAGGGTAGAGAGCGGGATCAGGGGCTATATAGAGCTAGGTGACCATCTTCTCTCAATAGCTCATGGCTCTGTCTCAGGTCCTGAAGACTTAGGACAAGTATGAAGTCATGAAGCTCATCCTGGTGCCTGACTCCAGCAGCTGACAGGGCATCGGAGACCCAGAGTCCTGCTCACCCTTCCTGATCAGTTTCCCATCTGTGAATCAAAGATGTGGACCTCATGGCATCCTGTCCCATTTTTTCAAAAGGCGTAAGCACAGGAAAACAGTAGATGAAGGTCTGCATCCTGATCCAGAAGCTAGGGCAGTGATGGTGAACCTTTTAGAGCTTTCAGTAATAACAAACCACGCACTGCAGCATGCATGCTTTAGTTTTGCCACCACTGGTTTATGGTCTTAGTTTGCCTAGGGTGGCAGTGGCCTCAGTAAGGAAATGTCTAACAGAGCTTTGTAAACCAAACTATATTATCTTTGCCACTTATTGGGATTCCACTATCTCACTCGCAGAGCTTAAAGTAGGAAGGTACCTTGTGTTGTCACCCCCTACAAAGGGGTTCAGCTCCACTGGAAAAGTGAGGAAAGCCCCAGACAGCTTACTTAACTGTCTCCCTGCTTGGCACCTTCCAGTTTGTGTGAGTGGGGCAGCCCATGGGCAAAATTTCAGGTTAGCCACATAGCAGAAGAAAGCACAGAACTGCAGTCAGTGTCCCTAGGCCCCCTTTGACAGGCCTCAGCCTGGCCCCTCCTCTGACTTGTTTTCCTTCTGGCTGCTATTATGATACTTTTTATGAGCCCTGTTAAGTCTTTAATGAAGACTGGTCGTGCAGCTGGCTTAAGGCTTAATCCCTAGCAATAGGCCTTTATTGGATAAATGGTTAATAATCACTGGTCTGCAGGGATTGAAGAGGCTTCATGAAGCCCGTGATTCCCAGAAGCCCCACGCGGCCTGTGACATGATCAGAGTGTGACCTGGCGTGGGGCTGGGGTACAGTAAGATGTGTGCCATAGGAGTTCCGCAGGAGCTGGGAGGGCCTGAGCGCTTCTCTACCTCTGGGGAGAGAGACCTGTCCACTGTCAGAGCCTGCCTCCATCCAGGCGGGAGCAAGCAGCTTCCAGGGATGTTTTCAGTTGAGTGTCTCCACTTACTCCAGATGTCCTTTGCCGTGAACAAGCTGTGTGACCTTGAATGAGTCTTCTGACCCCTCTGGTCTTGTGTTTCCTATCTATCACAAGGACAGGTGGGAGAAGATGGCTTCAGAGGTGCCAAGGTGTCTGCAATTTGGTGGGCCCTGGCTTCCCAAACCAAGGCTCCTTTCTGGCTCCCAGGTGTGTCACTAAGGGCTGTGAATGGCAAGGGACCAGCAGTCTAGTGGATTAAATACTTAAGCTGCTGGGGAAAGAATTGGGTCAGCTGTAGTCACAGGGCAGTATATGCAAAGGGAATCCAGGGAGCCAGACTTGGCCCTTGATTTTATAGCCTGTCTGGGGGTTTTTGCCAGCTCTGCGAGGGACACACAGTAGGCTTTAAAAAGCAGAGCCTCATGGTGTGACTCTGGAAAGAGGAGTAGACTTCCCAGGTGTAGAGCTGGCAAGAAGCCATGAGCTGCTAACAGGGAAAAGCAAGAGTGCTCTGGATTTTGTTCTCAGTGTCCTGGTGACTGGGGGCCTGCCCTCAAGCTGGATTTGGCTTTGACTTGATGGGTGCAATAGGATTGAGACCAATCCCCTTGAGAATGGGGCAGCATTGGGGCATGAGCAAGGGAGCGGAGCAGACCTGGGTTTGAGGTTCTTTCATTTCCAGGTTGTATGATCTTGAACAACTCACTGGCCCAAGCCTGTGATTCTTTCAGATAGCATGAACAACACCTGGGTTTGACCTGTTGGTTTGAAATGACACATGAAAAGAACCTACTTCTACTAGGTGCTAATAACTATTCTGGCAGAAACTTTATGTTCTGGTACCTGTTGTATGCTTCATAAAAAGACATAGCTTGCTATGACAGCATGATTCTTTTCTCTGGATGTAAAACAAAGAGTACCCACGCAGTTATATCAACCTTTTGGATTCAGTGGGCTTGTCCCCAAACTCTCAGCAAAGTCCGGCTGAGGGATAGCTTCTCCCAGAACTTACCCCTGTGGCTTCTGTCATGCGTCCCCCAGTGTCCAGAGGGCATCACGCAGTTCCTAGCCGCTGCCCAGTGCCCTGTGTGCCACGTACACGTAAAAAGAAGAAACTGAATTCCTCTTTTCAAACGTGTACATGACCAGGTGGCTGCTCTGCTTTTCTTTCAGATCTTCCCTGACCCATCAGACTTTGACCGCTGCTGCAAACTGAAGGACCGCCTCCCCTCCATAGTTGTGGAACCCACAGAGGGAGAGGTGGAAAGCGGGGAGCTCCGGTGGCCTCCTGAGGAATTCTTGGTCCAGGAGGATGAGCAAGACAACTGCGAAGAGACGGTGAAAGAGGAGAAGGAGCAGTAGAGTGCCTGCGGGCTTTCTGAGGTCATGCCAGCCAGCATCTGGACCTGAACTGTGTTTTCTCCCATCGTGACGGAAGAGGAGAGTGAGCCCCGATCATTCTGAAAATGTCAAATGAGGCTTCCGTTCTGCACCTGCAAATCACCCGAGTTGGTTTTCTTTTCTTTTCTTGTCTCTTTTTTAAATTCGTTGAGCAGTGGAGCCCTCTGACAACTTGCAGAGCCCTCAGAGAAAGGAAGCTGCTCAGAGCCAGGGTGGGGGTATAGGAAAGACGCTGCCTCTGAGATCACTATCTGGGATCCAGCAGCCATAGGCAGTGGGCAGTCCGGTGGGCTGAGGGGGATGGGCAGACAAGCAAGGAACATTGGGGGCAGGAAGACAAACCCCGGGCAAAAGAAAAAAACTTACACGTGTTGTTAAGAAAACATTGAGCAGAGCACTGCAGCCAGGATGTGTTCAGCACGCATTCTCTGGTTGCTGGGACATCAGAAACCAAGGCTTCATCTCGCGCTCCGTCCCTGTCTCACCCACCACTAGCTTTTGCTTTGATTTCAGGTGTGTTGGTGTAAGACAGAGAGGGAGGGACAGGGGAGCAGGGGAAACTGGCTGCTTACAGAGTTGGCTAGAGAGATATTCAGGCAAGGAAAGGAGAGGTCACCCTGTCCTTCCTTCAGACGCTGACCCCAACTGCAGCAGGCTCAAGAGAACCCCAAAGACCTGAGGTTTTTAAGGAGCAGTGCTTTTAAGCCTTTCTCCTGTTTGCCTCCAGCACTCTGGGGAGTGAGGGGGTACTTCCTGCCCTGGCTGATACCCCAAAGCTGATGCTTGGGTTTGAAGGTTCCCCTCCTCTGACCCTCTCCCAAACTTGTTCTTAGAGTCCCACAGAGCACATGTGTGGAGCGGTGGCTCCCCCAGGGCTGACCTTCCATCTTCTGCCACCCTCTGGCAGTGGCCACCTCTGCAGCCATACAGGTGCGTCCCTGGTCTGCTATGGACTGCAGCCCACCTGCCTGGCAGCAGCGCCCACTTTCCTGTTGGTTCTGGGCTTGACTTTCTGGTGGGAGATGAGGAAGCTCATGCTTCTTGGTGGGAAGGTGCATTCTCATGCAGGTCCCACAGGCTCACACAGTCCAGGGATTCCTGGGGGTGCCGTGGAGTAGCTATGGGATCCAGTTTGAGATGAGAACCCTACCTTCCTGGACGCAGGAGGGGAGGAAGGAGTGGGGAGGGAGCACTCTGGTCCCCATCCCACCCCACTTTCCACCTGCTTCCGGCAAGGACAGCAGTTGCCTGAGAAAGTCAGCCTCTGGACTCAGCTTCCTGTCACAGCTCAGAACCTCTGGAGCAGCAGGTTGCAGGAGAGACTCTTCTGCCATCTCTTTCAGGGCAGGACCCAGTGGCCGAGAGATGGATTTAGAGCCTTCTTTGGGCTACATTCAGCCAAGCAAGGCACCTGCAGTGTCCCCTCAGGTTTCCAGTTAGGGTTGACCCTGGTTTTGGACTTGTGTGTCTTGCAGTGTTTAATACCTCAAGGTCATGTGGCTGTGGGGCGCATCAGGGCAGGATGGGGATTGAGTGGATACCTGGTCCTGGGCTCCGGCAGTCACCGCTACCCCTGCTCCTCCCTCTGCCTGTGTCACACACACACCGATGGCAATAATTTCTTCTGGCTCCTCCTCACAGAAGCAGGAGGGCCCATGGCCTGTGCTGCGTGGGCTTCTCTCTTCCTCCCTCCTTCCTTCTGTTCTGGCTGCAGAGGTCGGTGCCTCCGACTCGTCCTCCCTCCCACTGTTTCTCCTCCCTTGCTTCCCTCTGTGGATGTGGGTCTTACCTCCTAAATTCCTGTGCTTGGCTGTCTCCCTGTCACTCACTACCCTGGATCATCTGTCGCAGTCTTGACCTGATGGGAATGTGCTTGTAAACCATGTATCGAGTCGACTTTGTGTACATGTATGTTTATGGGGGTGGTTTATTCCTTTTGCTGGTCACTAGACCACTTTGTACAACCACCCATGGTCTGAGCAGGCCAGGGGCTGACAGTTCGAGTCAGGCCTCTCAGCGGTTGAGCCTGTTGAGGGGACCCAGCTGCTCTCGGACAAGTGGCTGAGCTCCTGTCCAGCCTCCTCTTTTTTTTTTTTTAAAGTAATTTGTGTGTATTTCTAACTGATCGTGTTGGAAAAAAAAATCCTAGTATTTCAGTAAAATGCCTGTTGTGAGATGAACCTCTGTAACTTCTATCTGTTCTTTTTTGAGGCTCAGGGAGAAACTAGCATTTTTTTTTTCCAAACTACTTTTTGTCACTGTGACAGTTGTAAATAAAGTTTGAAAATGCTTTCCACTCTGGTCTAGTTTCCTTCTTTCTTCCTGCTACATAGAAGTTGAGTCCATTCAGGACAAAGGTCATGCCTCACAGGAGGCCAGATTAAGGGGAGTTCAGAGTGATGCACCTCATGTGTGCTGGTCCTTCTAGGTAACCCCATCCCTGGATTTTTATCCCCTGGCTGGATGAAAGCCACCTTTCTTTTCTTTGATGTGAGTGTTTTTGATTCTGGATGCACATGAGAATCACCTAGGGGGTTTTCAAAATAAATATCAGGACCTTATCCAAGAGATTTGGATTTGAATGATCTGGAGTGGGGTCCAAGAATTAGTATTTGCCAGAATCACCTGGGGAGATTTTAATCTGAAGCCAGGGTTTGACCAATCCTTCTAAAGGAAAAGAAGCCCAGATGTGAGGTGGATCCCAAGGGTGGGGGGAGGGTAAGTCTGTGTAGGTACAAAGAGATCAAGCAGTAATTCAAAATATTTGAGACCCACTACTTGTCAAGAGGTAGGGGACACAAATTAGCAGTAGTCTTAGCCAGGCATGGTGGCACTCTGGGAGGCTGAGGCAGGGGCATCCCAAGTTTGAGCCCAGTTTGGACAACTTATCAAAACTCTAATTCAAAATATAAAATAAAATAGTGGCTGAATATGTAGCCCAATGCAAAGACCTTGTGTTCAATCCCCAGTATAAGAAAAACAATTAGTAGTAGTCTTGGGTTTCATGGTGGTTTGTAAAATTAAATGACAAACACATGCAAAGAAGGAAAAACCTGGGGTGCCCTCAGAGTGAAGGTCAGTTGGGAAGGTCAGAAGGGGCATCAGGAAAAACGACAGGAATTAGACAGGGGATGGGTAGCAGGGCAAAGAGGGGTTTGGAATGCATGGGGCAATGCTTGCTTCTAGCAGACAGAAGAGCTTGACTGATGGGAGCGGGAAAGGAAATCATGCAAGGAGGACTTCTTAGCCTGGGTGAAAAGTTTAGATTTTATTCCAAGTGCAGAAGCGAGCACAGTCTGATTTACATTTTTATACAATCTGGCTAAATAGAAATGGGTCAGAGGGGGCAGATGAGAAGCCTGGAAACCAGGAAGGAGGCTTTGTGGAGGTCAGAAGGAGAGGAAGTAGTGATTTTGTAGAGGAAATCTTGGAACATTTCTCTGACACAAGACTCAATTTGTGTCTTTCAGCCCTCTTTTGGTATCCTAACCACAATGAATGTAGATGATAATCAAGTGATCTGTGCTGAGGCTGTTTCCCAATGTTAGTAGACTACCGGTCCATATTAACATGAGCTGTAATAAAGCCACTCCACCTATGGATCTGCTTCCCTGCAGATAACTTGCAGGATTTGTCCATCTTCACATTGGATTGTCCATCTGCTTCCTTCTAACAGCCTGAGGATGGAATTTGTTACAGTCTGGACTCTTTGAACATAGCCTCTCAGCATTTGTCTTTATTAGAAAATCTTATGAAACTACAATCAGGCAATAAAGGGCATTATGATAACTGACATATGAGTTTACCATGGTTTCAGAATCTAAGCTTGACATACAAAATTGATTGAATTTCTGTGTACTAGTAGTGAACAGCAAGAAATTAAAATAGCATTTGTATTAGCGTGAAAAAAATATAAGCTACTTAGGCATAAATCTGACAAAAAGATACCGAACCTGTTCAACAAAGACTACAAAACTACTGAGAAAATTTTAAAAAGGTGTATATGAATGAAAGCTATACCATGTTCATGGATCTGAAAGACTTGATAAGGTTAAGATGTCAGTTCTTGGGCTGTAGGATGTAGCTCTGTAGCACAGTGCTTGCTAGGCTTCACAGGTTTTGAGTTTGATGTCCAGCATTAAAAAAATGTCATTTTAGTTCTTTTCCAGCTTACCTATAGACTCAACATAATCAAAATATCAGTAAATTTCTCTTTGTGTAGGCATTAATGATCTGATTGTGAAATTCATATATAAGTGCAAAGGACCATCTGGATATGATGGTGTAAGCCTATAATCCCAGCATTCTGGGAATCTAAAATGCGAAATCACAAATTCAAGACCAGCTATTGCAATTTAGCAACTTATTGAGACCCTGTCTCCAAATTTAAAAATGCAAAAAAGGACCTGAGTTCAAAACAGGACCTGAGTTCAGCAAAATACGGAAAAAAAGAACCTAAATAACACAACTTTGAAAGAAAACGCAGAAGACTTGCGACTTTCTATTTCAAAACTTACTACAAAGTGACAATAATCAAAACAATGTAGTACTGGCATCAAGATGGAAAAACAGATCAATAAAACAGAGTCCAGAAATAGACTCATACGTGTGTGTTCAACTGATTTTTGACAAAGGTGCAAAGGCAACTGAGTGGAGAAAGGGTAAACTTTACAGCAAATGGTGTGAAACAATTGGCAATCTATGGGAGAATAGCTCCAGGGGATCGAAATGTGTGTCTTCGTTTCTTTCCTCCACTCTCTCCATGTGACCTTCTAAACAGAATAATTATTTGCTTGAAAAAAGTTTCTTCATCCTGTTTTTCATGGTTGGCCAGTTTCTTCAAAACTGTCCCACTTTACCCCAAGCCTCCTGAAGGAAGAGCACTGGGTGACAGCTGAGGAGTGCTGCTGTCACAAGCTGTCTTTCCTTCCAGTGTGGCTCAGCACACCATGTATGATTCAGGGCCAGTCTCTTCATGTCTAGACTCTTCCATGCTCTTGTGTGGGAAATGGAGAGAAGGCAAGTACTTCCTGCAGGCCTGTGAGGAACACTCAGTTGGCCTTTCTTAGGCTCAGTGGATGTTATTAGGCAGAGATAACTGTCCGCAGAGGGGACACAATTGCCTAAGACTGGGTAGCTTTGAGGCTATACAGCCTGTACTCTAGAACTGTGAGTGTTAGTGGTTCATGTGTGGTATTGTAATAGTGAGCAGAAACACTGAAATGACACCCAGGATTTGGAGCCAGATTTATTTACTTGGATGGGCACTGATCAGGATCATTCCCAGAATATCAGACCCTAATCTCTAGTGGTCTAGGGCTTATATGGGATAAGCAAGCAGGAAGTACAGAGGCAAATGGCTTGTCAATTGGGAATTGGTTTGTACAATGTGCATCATAGAGACCAGCTGTTTCTAAGAGGCAGAAACGACTGGAACTGGAACAGGAGCTATTACCTGGGCAACTAAGAAACTGAAGTGTACTGTCAGGGTGGGGGGCATTTTCCACTACAGTATGTTCATCAGTATAAGCTTTTTTTTTGGTCTTTTTGAGACAGGGTCTTGTTATGCAGTTCAGGCTGGCCTTGAGCTCACTTTGTAGCCCAGGCTGGTGTTGAACTTGCAAAAATCCTCCTGCCTCAGCCTCCCAAGTGCTGGGATTACAGGCATGTACCACCACGCCTGGCATTCATTGGTATAATCTTTAAATCAGAGTATTCATAAGACTACTCCCTCCTCTTTATTTACCTGAATAGAAATCCTACTTTGAAATGCAATTCTTTTTCAATATTTCCTTTGCCATTTTCAGTCAGGAAAAATGCAAATCCATTCTTTTCTAGTACTGGCTGCCACTTACAGATCACTGGTTCCCTCCATTTCCTCTCAGTCTCATCACACATCTGCAAATTGTGGGTTTTCGTAGCTACAGTGTTTTTGTTTTTGTACAAACTGCTTTAGCAACGCTGGACATTATAAAGGCAGTGGAATTTAGAGACTTCATCTTTTAAATCCCATCATGGTAGGAAATCCATTATTTGCATTTTGATATTCTTCCAGTCATTGTCCCTCCTACTTACCAGAAAGTACTCAATGAATATATTTTTTCCAACAAAGTGGATTTTTTAAATGTTATTTTGCAGATGACAAAGCTGAGGTTAGAGGGCTTCATAGTGCACTGCATTTAGAATCAGAAAGAGCAGGGTTAGAATCAATAGTGTACTGAGAAGCACAGAACAGCTGACACTCAGAGAATGAAGCTCTGATTTGTACCGTCTGCCTGTTTCCATGGTGTCCACGTTTCCACCAGGGTTTATTCTGTGGATCCAAGATGAAGTGGGAGCCAGGATGAAAATGCTCAGGAACTCTGGAGCCTCTGACTCTTTCTTCTAAGCAACAAGAATGTGGGCTCAGCTTCCTTTTCTGTGAAATGGGTGTAACTCAGAAGCCAGGGCAGTGCCCTTTCAGAGGGCATCTATAAATTCTAGGGCCTTTCCTTCACTCAGAAAAGAGAAATAGCTCCAGAAATCTCTCTTCTGGCACAGTGTTTTTTAAACTGAACCATGACTCATTATTAGGCTGTGAAATCAATTTGTTGGTAGGCTGCAACCAGAATTTTTAAAAGAAAAAGAAAATTCTGATGGTGGTTCACAGTCAAAACTGAGACCCAGTCTGATGAATCTGGCTTTGCAGAAAGCAACAGTTTTACTGAGTAGATTTGTGGGTGGGAGAGGCAAGCAGGAGAAGTACCTTGGTTCCCCTCTCTGGAGAGGAAATGGGGTGGGGGACCTAAGGGTGGAGCCCGGGCGGCTAGTGTGCAGGAGACAAGCCTGGGAAGGCCACTGCACTCTTGCTGTCTTCCAAGGCCACGGTTAGGTTCCAGCCAGCGGCTGCAACCTCAGCCCTGAGGTGGAAGGGAGCTGCACTGGAGGAAGGAGGAAGAGGCTGCACAGGAAGCCCTTGCTGTGCACTTGCCGCTGCTGGAGCCCACAGCAGTACCAGAAAACCAGCCACAGCACTATCAGATAAAAATAACCCCGGTCCCAGCCCTGCTGTGCAGGGGCAAGGACCGGCAAGCTGTCTAAAGGGCTGAAATGTCACCAGGCTGGGGCTGGGGTCATGCCACTTGGCACTATACTGCACCTTCATTGCTAATTGGAGGGCAGTTTTCCTGCCCAGGGTCATTTGGGCTAGGGCCAAGAGTGAGGACCGCTTGCCTGAAGGGTCTCTGCACCCCTGCCCTCTTGCACGGGGTGTTACTAAAAACAAACAACAACAGTAACAAATCCCACTCTTGTGCAGACCTTGAGTTCTGCATGGTCTCCCTCCTAAGTAGACTCATTTTCAAAGATGCAGCAGTTCTTACCCAAAGGATCATGTTAGGGTGCATAGAGTGCTTGGGGCACCAGGAGATATGAGGTTTTCCTAGTAGAGCTCAGCCTTTCCTTTGGCCAGTGTGGGCTTTGATGTTGAACCAAGCATGGACTCTCACCAGTCCCCAAGGCCTGTCCCCAGACTGAAAGATAAGCTTCTTGTTCCCTCCTTTGCCTGAACTCTGCCTGCTGGCCTGTCCTCCTGCAGGGTGAAGGGTGTGGGGAGCTGAGGAGAGTCACAGCACATGTCATTTTACTACAGCACAGCCAATCAAGAGCCAGAGGCCAGCTCTGACAAATAGAAATCAGTCTCCACTTTGCTGCTGGTCTCACATTGCCTAACCCAGGAAATGCACATCCTCCTGTGACTAACAGGATTCAGAAAGACGCTGTGTTCTGCAGTCCACAAAGCAATTTCCGATCTCTCATTCCCTTACATAGCATCTCTTAAACGCAGGTCCACAGAATTCAGGGTGTGCATGAGAAGTTGGATGGAAAGGAAATCCACATCTATGTTTTCATACGCTACTCAGTGAAATTTAGCATTTCTTGTTATAAGGAGTGTAAGGAACAAATGACAACACTGTCAGGAAGCAGCACCTGCCATTTGTCACTGGGAGAAATCACAACCCTTTTCACTTGCACAGTGCACTTGTTGCAGGTACCATGAAACATTATTTGTTGCTAGAGTTATCTCAAAATATGCTTGCTGCTAGATCTTGTTAGGCAAAGCTTTAATGGAGGAGGATGTGGATGAGTACTTTTTGCAGATACGTGTTTTAAGAAATCTTTTGATAGCCATATCTTAGAATAATTGATTTTCTTTGCAACTCTGTATTCTAGGCTATGCATTTAAAGCATTATTCTAAGAAGGGAAGTACAAGCTGCCAAAAAGATCCATTGCATAGAAAGATGAAATATTCTCCAAAGAGGTAATGCTGCAGCCCTGAGCTGCACTGTGGAGGACACGCGCACACCCCAAGGGCAGTAAAGCCAGATAGAAATACCCCAAAGCAAGCAAACAGCTGCACACTAGCCCGAGAGGGCTGTGCAGGTGACAACTGCAGGACAGGGGCCAGGCTGGGCATGCCTGGGAGGGTTTGGCCATCTGGAGAGCCAGATGCTGGCAGCCACTGCCCTGTCTCAGACTCTAGATTCCCTGTTCACTTCTGGTCAGAGAGGAAAAAGCTTAGTCAGTGTGGGCTCCTCCTGCACAGCTTGGGGCCCTGAGAAGATTCTCTGCACCTGCTCCACTTCCTCCCAAGCCATCCAGATGCCACCCACAGCCCCAGGCCTGGGTGATACATTGTCCCTGTTTGTCTTGGCCTGAGCAGTTTCCTGGGACACAGACCATTCTGTGCTAAAACCAAGACAGTCCCAGGGCAAACCAGTATGGTTGGTCATCCTACTTGGAAGCCACGCCCTACCCCTTCACCTAGGACTCTTCCACCTGCCTGGAATTTGGGTCAAGTGATTCCCATAAGCACCTTCTCTGTCCATCTGTCCTTACTTGTCTGCCTGTGTCCCTGGTCCTCACTGTTGCTTCTCCGCCAATTTCTGCTTTAGCTTCTTGCCAATGTTCCCTGCCAAGTGCTGGGAGGGCTTGTCTTTCCCATGGGGGGCTGTTGAGGGCCACACCCTCTTTGCTCCTAATTGAGGTACAATTTACATAAACTGCTCACTTCCTGGGTGATGAGCTCAGCCAACACACACCCTTGAAACCACCTTCCAAGTCAAGGTGTGGTCTACCCCGCTCTGGAAGTCTCCCTGTTCCTGTTCTATGTCCCCTACACCTCCAGAGGGTAACCACTCCTGTAATTCCTGTCACACAGCTGAGCCTGACCTTCCCGTCAATGGAAGCAGGCAGGCCCTTAGGAGCATGCCAGGCAGAAGTTGTGAGCGGCCCCATTTAATTTAGGCAGGACCACGAAGCAGCAAAGGGGTAGAGAAGGGGGAGGAAATAGCACATCTTGACCAGAGGAAAGAAATGGCCTCACTTCCAAGCGAGGATTTCAAGTGAGGGACAGTTCATCAACAAAGCTCAGGGACATGTTGAGGAAAGCAGAGCTGTGATTAGAACTCAGAACCCCAGGCAGTTAGTCTCCTTTCAGCCCTGAGGTGCTCTCTGAGTCAAAGTCAGGGCATCCTTCTGTTGGCTGGCAAGTTTGTGCCTGGGCCAAGCCTACAGGGCCCCTTTGTTTCCTCTGCTCACCCTGCCAGATGCCCCTCACACCAGAGGTGGGTCACAGGCAATTGCTTCTCAACCACCCTGCACATCAGAATCAGGCGGAGCTTTGAAACTATCTCAGAACCCAAGCCTCCTCCCTGATTCCCACCACCTCTGGGAATGGCACATGGCCTGGCACTGCTAAAACTCCTGAGGTGATTCCGATAGACTCAGCCAAGTTTGCAAAGCAGAGACGCTCTCTTAACTTTACAGTGCATGTGGATCTTTTGGAGTTCTTGATAAAGGGCAGATTCTGTCTCATCCAATGTGGGAGGGAGGAGATTCAGCATTTCTAATAGGGTGTTTGGTGATGTTGATGCTGCTGGTTCATGAACCACAACTTTGAGTAGCAAAGATTCTAGACCGTTCTATCCTTTTCCTTCTCCATCTCAGTTCTTCATATAAATGTATTTTTGGAATGGATGTACTTTTCAGTTTTTCTTTTAAGCATAAGGCTCTGCACACACTCAGATCATTATCTGTTTGCCTGCTGTTACCAGAAAGGGTACCGTAATTGATCATATGCTTTCTATGCGCCAAACAGTGTCCTCAACAGCACTGAGGAGTTACTTCTGTTTAATGATCAGCTGCAGTGCTTCAGTGTCCCATAGGGCTGGTGGCAGTTCTAACCTCAAGTCTCCAAGACTTTTTTGATTAAGTTACTTAGTTGTCTTCATTCACCACTCTTGTTCAAAACTATGAGAATTAAACTTTTGGATCTAATTGAAATTATAGTCTGGAGACCCAATCTTCACCTAGTCTTCAGTAGAACTTGACTAGAAAATATGTTTCATTTTCCTAATCTCTGCTTCAGATCACTTGTTCACTTCTGATTCCCCCAATTTCTTGCCCTGCTCAGTCCAAGTTTCACCAAAACTTACTTCTCAAGGCCCCTTTGGTACTTCACCATGGTCACCAGCCTACCCATGCTTTGACATGTACCAGCACTGCAATAAGGTTCTCAACAAGCAGGCTAGAGAGAGCAATCCAGCAAGAACAGCCTTCAACAGCCACTGTAAGAACCACCCTAGGCCTGGCTTATTTCTTTACTCCTTACTCAACAGCAGAAGTGAGGTTTGGGTTTTGGGATCCTGATCTGCGTGTCCCCCAGGAGTCTTGCGTGTTACTATTTCCAAATGCCACTAAAGAGAATTTCCCCACAGCGGTGAAGGCTATGTTCTGGTATAGCTGTGGTGGTAATTTTATAGGTCAACATGACTGGGCTAAGGGATGCCCAGATGGATGGCAAAACATTATTTCTGGGTGTGTCTAGAAGGGTGTTTCTGGAAGAGATCAGCATTTGCATTGGTGAGCCGAGTGGAACCTTCCTCTGTGTGGTCATGTGGCATTGTCCTATTCACTGAGGGCCTAGAACAAAAAGGAGGAAGAATTATCACACCGAATTATGCCTGGTTCTCCAGCCCACAGCTGGCAGGTGGTGGGGCTTCTTGGCCTCTGTAACCACATGAGTCAGTTCCCATAACATCCTCTAACACATATTGGTTCTGTTTCTCTGGAGAACTTGGATACAACTGTGGTGTCTCTCCAAGGAGCTGTCCTTTTGTCCCCTTGGTTTGAGAAGAGCACAGGACAGCAGACAGCAGTGACACACAGCCCTGCTCCGAAGCCAGTTACATCCCTTGTCATTTCTCGCAGTCTGCCACCCACCAACCAGGTGAGGGGGAATACGGGTTCTCCTCGCGCTGTGTCTCTGCAGCAGTTGCGGAGGAGCTGCCTGGGAATCAGGCCACAGCACCGCAGCTGGGCATGCCCACTCGCTTTCCTCAGAGCCACTGGGGCCAGAAAGGCCAGCCCCAAGTGGGCGGCAGCTTTGGGTGTTGGTGAGAACATAGAATCTGGAATTCTACAATCTTGGATTCAAATCCCGATTTCCCTACCATTTGCTAAGTGGCCATATGATTCAATCTTTTTTTTTTTTTTTTTTTTGAGACAGGGTCTTGCTCTGTAATTCAGGCTGGCCATGAACTCACTATGTAGCACAGGCTGGCCTCAGAGTTGTGGCAATCCTCCTGCCTCAGCCTCCTGAGTGCTGGGACTACTGGTGTGCATCAGTGACTCAATTGTCTACGCTTTAGTTTCATTACCCATAGATTGAGAGAAGGCAAAAACTCATTAGGGGAATTATTATAAAATAATTTTTCTGTAATATGTATTTTATTACAATATAGTCACTCTACAGTATCTGCAGGAGATTGCTTGCAGGATCTCACTCCCCTCACCATACGGAGGATGGTCAGATCCCTTGTATAAAATGGTGTAGAGTTTGCTTACTCCTTACATCTTTACACTCACTGTCCTGTGCACTTACATCAGTGCTATATGCTTACAATATCTAAACAGTGTAAGCTCTATATAAGCAGTTGTTCTGTTACATTGTTGAGGGTGCAAAAGCCAGGAATGAAAGTATTTAATGTTCAGTACAGATACAATTTTTTAAAGACATCTTTTCAACCCAGACTTAAAACACACAGGCAGGGAGAGCAGATTGTGTCTTTTAAAATCAGGGTGTGTGTTCAGGTTTAATTGCTTCTCTACTGTTGTGGATGGCAGAGCACATGCTGTGGAAAGAGTTGGCCCCACATCTGATCTGCAGAAGGTGTCGGCAAATATTGCCTCCTGGCTCTTGCTTGATTATGGTGTTTCTTTCTTTTAATTATTTTATTTGATTGGGACATTTTAGGTATACACAGCGATAATATTCATCATAGGGAATTTGTACCTGCACATGATCCATCTTGCTCCTTTTCCCACTGCCTTCCCCTCCCTTCAACCTCTCTTCCCCTCATTTACAAAAGTTTTGTTTCCATTTTTTCCTTCTATTCTTTTTTGCTTATCCCTTCTTTCCTTTTTCCCTTCCCTTGTTCCTTTTCTCATTTGAACATTTCCTTCCCAATCCTCAATAGTTATTATACATTTTGGTCCTTATTTAGACTTCTGGTTTCTCACACTAGAGAAACCATGCAATATTTGAATATGTGTGTCTGATTTATTTCACTTCAGAGTATTGTCTGAAGGTGCAACCATTGCCAGAAACGTCTCAAGCTTATCCTTCTTTGTGGCAAAGTAGTACTCCATTGCATTAAAAAAAAGCACATCATCGTTAACCATTCATCCATTGATGGACATTTGGGCTGCTTCTGAGATTTGGCTATTACAGACTGTGCCACAGTAAACACGCATGTGCATATATCACTGTGGCATGACACTTTTAATTCTTTCAGAAAGAGGCCAACAAGGAAAATAGCAGCTGGATCAAATGGAACCTCTAATTTTAGCTTTTTGAGGAATCTCTACACTGATTTCCACAGTGACTGCACCAGTCTACACTCCCACCAACAGTAGAGAGGGGTTCCTCTTTCCCCATAGTCCTCTCAGCATTTGTTATTGGTTGCTTTCTTGAGAATAGCCATTCTTTCTGGAATGAGATGGACTCTCAGTGTTGTTTTAGTCTGCATATCTTCAATGAACAGTGATGCTGAACAGTTTTCAAATATTTCTCCTTTGTACTTCTTCATCTGAGAAGTGTGTATTCACTTCAGATGCCCATTTTTGGATTGGGTATTTAAATTTGGGTTGTTGATTTTTTTAGTTCTTTATATGTTCTAGATATTAGTCCTTAGAGAAATGGCTGGCAAACATATTTTTCCCCACACTGTGGGTTGTCTCTTTACGCTGCTTGTGGTTTATCTTGCTGTGCAAAAGCTTTATAACAAAATGAGATCCCAGTGGCTGATTCTTTGTGATAGTTCCTGTGCAATTAGGTTTTGTTCATAAAGTCTTTGCCTACACCAATGTTTTCAAGAGTTATTGTTCAGGCTGGGCATAGTGGTACATGCCTGTAATCCCAGCACTTGGGAGGCTGAGGCAGGAAGATCATTGTGAGTTTGAGATCAGCCTCGGCTACAAAGTGAGCTCAAGGTCAGCCTGAACTGCATAGCAAGACCCTGTCTCAAAAAGACCAAAACACAAAACAAAACAAAAACAAAAGAAACCCCAAGAGCTGTCATCCAGAAATTTAGTGTTTCTGTTTTAATATTGGGACCTTTGACCTTTGATTCATTTCAATGTTTATTTAATCCCTGATGAAATATATGGGTATAGTTTTAATCTTCACCTTGTGGAAAACCGGTTTCTTTAGCACCATTTATTAAAGAAGCTATGTTTCTTCCAGTGAAGGTGTTTATCTCCTTTGTCAAGGTAAGGTGGCTGTGTTTGGAATTGTTTCTGCATTTTCTAATCTGTTTCATTGATCCTCAGATCTGTTTTTTTTTCCAGTACCATACTGTTCTTGTCACAGTAGCTTTGTAGTATAATTTCAAGTCAGGGATTGTGTCACCACTTGCTTTTGTTGTCCAGAATTTCTTCTGCTATCCTAAGTCTCTTCTGCTTCTAAATGAATTTTATAATTATTTTGTCTGATTCTGTGAGATATGCTATTGGAATTTTGATTGGGATTGCTTGAATTCTGTATAACAACTTTGAAAGTATGGCTATTTTCACTATTGGTTCTTCCTACCCACGAACAAGGCATATTTTTCCATTTTCTGATATCCTCTTCAATCTCCTTTTTTTGGAGTACTGTAGTTTTTAATGTAAAGTTCTTTTACTTCTTTTATTAGATTAATTCCTAGGTATTTCATTTTTTTGGATGTTATTATGAAAAGTGTTGTTCTCCTAATTTCTCTCTCAGTGAGTTTGTTATTTGTGTACAGGAATGCTGCTGATTTTTGTGTTGACTTTGTATCCAGCTATACTACTGAATTTGGTGTAAAATCTAGAAGTCTTTTGGTGGAGTTTTTGGGGTCTTCTACGTAGAATGTCCTGTCATCTGCAAATAATGATAGTTTAACTTCTTCCTTTCTTTTCCTTATTCCTTTCTTTCTCTTGTCTAACTGCTCTGGCTGATGTTTCCCGAACTATATTGAATAAGAATGGTGATAACAGACATCCTTGTCTTGTTCTTGATTTTATAGTGAAATCATTTAGTTTTTGACCATTTAGTATGATATTGGCTATTAGTTTGTCACAGCTGGCTTTTCTCAGATTGAGGTGAATACCATCTATTCTAATTTGCTGTAGATTTTTTTTTTATCATGAATGGGTGTTGGACCTTTGTCAAATGCCTTTTCTGCATCTATTGAGATGATCATATGGTGTTTGGCCTTGACTGTTAATACGATGTATTAATTTTAGATTTGTGTATGTTGAACCATCCTTGCATGCCTGTGCAGAATCTTTCCTGGTCACAGTGTACAATCTTCTTGATAATTTGCTGCATTCTGTTTGCCAGTGTCTTATTAAGGATTTTTGCATCTACATTCATTAGGGAGATTGGCCTATAGGTGTCTTTTTTGGTTGGATGTAATACAAGGTTTTGGTATTAGGGTAATGTTTGCTTATCATGGTGTTTCTGATGCCAAACAAATCATTTCTCTGTTCTACTGACTTCTCAGGTAACCCAGAAATGTGGAGAGGGTCAGGGGTTAGGCCCGAACTCCTGTCTCTAACTTCCTCTTTGGCTCCCCTCCCTGGCCAGCTTCTTCTGGCCATTTGCAGTCTGTATCTCTGCTAAAATTTCAAGATCTGGAAATCTGTAAGCTTAAACTTGGGGAAGTTTTCTTAGGTTTTCAGGGTGAGAGAGAGAAAAACGTTGGCACATAAACAGTTCTCCATGGCCCAACTCACAAGCTGCTATGGGTAATCATTGTTTATCAACACATTGGAAAAAATGACTACAATTACACTTCACATGTTAACACAAAGGAAATATAAAAGCTCCACTGGAATGTCTGAGTCATTCCTCAGAGCCTTTACAGTACCAGTTTATTATGACCCTTCTTCTTGCTGTGTTCCTCCCTGTAGGGGAGAGGGTAGGGCCATGCACGCTGATTGCCTGATGCTTGCCAGGTTGGCTAGGTTGTGTAGGCCACCGAATGCTGTGTTTGGGGACTTACAAGAGCTATTAAAAGCACCAGTACAGATTGGAAGGTTATTCTTTTATGGCGGGTTGCTCCATTCCTAGGGCTGAACTGGTGACTTGGGCATGTCATTTGCATGCACCTAGCAAAGCTGGATGGAATGAGGAGGAATTAGAGTTAACCAGGAGACACCTCTGTCACTTGATGATAGCATTTTTGCACAGATGTGAAATAACAGCTCCACTGTCACAGTTTGCTTATTCACAAAAGAATCTCTTAGAAGTGGGTGGGGGATTCATCAGTGGCCCACCCACTAAATGACCACACTGACTGTTACCAGAGAGGTGCAGTCAGGTACACCATTGGAAGCCATGGATATGGTCCTGAAACTGAGCAGAAGTTACATGCTGATCCATTTATAAGGTTACACATAAAACTCGCAGCAACAGGGATTTTAAAAGCAGTGAGAGGGTCACAGACCCCTCTAAGAATCTGATAGAAGCTATTGTCATTCTCCTCACAAATGCTAACATACTGCCAACAAGTTTCAGGGAGTTCACAGGCTCCCCTGGGGGTGGATCATCCCTGGAAATGAAAAACTAGACAGAGATTGGTGATCTGAGGGAACCTGGAGATGCATGTGTGAAATGTCCTGAGCTCCCAGAAACACTCACCCCATGTTACCCCTTCTGCACTTTTTAGAACACTTCATCTTTGAGGATAGGGTTTCCCCAGTGAAGTGAGAGGCAGCTCAGACTCTAAGACAGATGGGTCCCCGTCCCACGTCGTAACCACCACACCCCTCTCTGGGGAGCTTCCCTTTCAGCTTTTGCAAAGATCAAGATGTCCTTTCCAAACCAGGAAATCAGATCAGGTCAATCTTGGCATGAGTGCCCATGGTCATGGCCTAGTGAGTGACTCAGCTTCTCACAGGTCACCCTCTTCTCCCAACACAGGACCATCTTAGATCTCTCAGCCAAGACTGCAATCCTTGGCCCCCAAGGGAAGTCTGTCAGACAGCAAGGAATGACAGGTTTCCTGCTAAGTGTACACGCTCTGTGATGCTTCCAGAATCTTGGCCACTGTCCGCCCATTCTTCAGCTAGGTCATGGAATCTGTGGGCTGAGTGGGTGGTGAGCAACAGGTCCGGGCGGGTGAAGTCTGTGTTTACACAGCAGTTTTATGCCTGCCAGTGTGTCTGTGAACTTCAGAACACTCACTCACCATAGCAATACGGTAATTATCAGTAATGATTTGGCTGCCTTTTTCACCCTGGATAAAGTACTATGCAAATTTTTTATTGTGGAAAATACAAGTAAAATTGACAAGCCTACTTATTTTTAAGTATACAACTCAGTGGCATTAGATACATTCACAATATTGTGCAACTGTCATCCTTATCTATTTCCAGAACTTTTCCATCATCTCACATAAAAACGTGACTAATTTTCATCTCTATGAATTTGCTTATTCTAGGTAATCTCACACAAGTGAAATCATACAGAAGTTGCTCTATGGTATATGGTTTATTTTCACTTCCTGTAATGTGTTTGAGTTCTTCTGTGTTGGAGTCAATATCAGATATCAGTCAGTATCATTGATCAGTCAGTATCATTCTTATGGCTAAATAATATTGTTTTATTCATAGAGAATATTTTATCCATTCATCTGTTGATAGATATGCACAGTGGTAGGGATCTGAAACTTGTTTTTAATTCTTAGGAGTCATAGACACCTCTGAGAATAATTGCTGAATTGTATAGTAATTATAACATAATTCTTTTCTTTCTCTATTTTTCTTTTTCTTTCTTTCCTTTCTTTCTTTCTCTCTTTCCTTTCTTTTTTCTTCCTTTCTTTCTTTCCTCCTTTCATTGTTTATTTCTTTTCCCTCTCTTTTTTTCTTTCACTCTTCTTTCCTTCCTTCCTCTTGGTGCTGGGGATTGAGCCCTGGACCTCAGACATGCTAAGGCTGTGCTCTACA
>PVLD010009408.1:71943-77298 GCA_004027595.1 Dinomys branickii
TCCCCATGACCACATAAGGCCTTGCGAGGATCTCTAGACACAAACCATAACAGCATCCCTGCGGGAGGGTTTCTTCTTTATACCATGAAATAATCTCTTGTACTCCCTAACGAGGACAGTGGCTTTGAGTCCCAGGTCACAACGGCCCCCTTTTCTATGAACCACAGGGCGGCAGCTATATATATGCTATCCCTCCACCTACCAGATTTCCTCTCAAGGACGTCTGGGGATAGTTTGGTCTGTTGTCCAATAGGGTTGGGTGTGGCCTCGAAGTCTCAGGATGACCCCAGTCATACCCCCAACACACAGAAGCAGAGAAAACAACTGACAAATAGGCAGGGGCGGGGAGAGAGAAAAAGAGAGAGAAAGAGAGACAGAGAGAGAGAGAGAGAGAGAGAGAGAGAGAGAGGGCAGGAGAGAGACCGAGGTAGAGACAGAGACAGAGATACAAGTTATGCAGGCAGAGAAAAACCAGAGAATCCGGCACAGAGCCACAGAAGAGCAGGGTATGGCTTGCGAGGAGACCACCTCTGGGGTTCCTACAGCTTCAGAATCCTGCCTCCCTTCAGAGGCCCCGCCACTTCCTTGGAGCCCATGCAAAGGTCCTGCCTCTCTCTGCAGCCCCACCACCCTTCTCTTTCTGCTGAGTTGCAGAGCGGGTCCTGGGAATCTGCTCCTGTCCCCTTCTTTAGCCCTGGAAGGTGCTCTCTCTGTTGGCCACCTGCATTCGCAAAAGAGGGGCAGCAAGACAGAGCAAAGAGGAGCCTGGGACCAGCCTTCATCATGCCACATACCAGCTGCGTGACCTTCACCAAGTCACTGGAATCTCTGTTCTTTCTTCCCCTCAACATGGTGGTTAAGTTCACACCCTGCCTCCCTCCCTGGGCTACCTCAAAGTTTCCACAACAGAATTCCCGAGGAAGCGATCTATTGGGCATCACATGCCACACAAACACAAGTGGTCACTGCCCCGCGGCCTAAGCCCAGCTTTAGCCGGCTTCCCTGGGCTGGGTGGCCCTGCCCCTTATCTCTGTGGGCTCATCTCACCTCCTCTTCCCAGCCAGGTCCCACTCACCCACTCTGCCTTCCTCTCTGCTCTTCTCCTGGTGAAGTTGAGGAGTTGGTCATTGTAAATTACCCTTCCCACCACCACCAGCCTCTCAACAGCCTGGATTTTCCCTCTAAGCTCCTTTGTTCTATAAAGCACCCCTTCTCTGAACAACTCAACACACCTCTAAACCCCTCACCTTCCCAACCCTCCTGGAGGTCCCCCAACCCCACACACTCATGGCACGAAGATGAGACCAGCTACCGCCCGGAATGGTGGAGCCTCCGCACCTCCACACCATCTGTATCGGTCAGCACTCACTAGAGAAACAGATTTAATGCAGTATATACAAATATATGTGAATTTATAAGATCGGCTTACAGTGGCCGCCCGCAGTCAGGTGTGGAAGAGTGCAAACGGGCTGCCTGTGCACCGGAGGTCTGAAGGCTCCATTGGAGGTCTGGAGCTCACTGTAATGTCCTGTGCGTATCAGGAGGCCACAGGTTCTGCACTGGAAGGCTGAGGAACCCAGGAGACCATGTCCGAGGCGACGGGGAAGACTGGTGCTCCTCCAAGGAGACAGAAGTGAGCCTTCCTTCTATCATTTTGCCTTTGTACCATTCAGGTGATTAACTAACCAGGGTGGGCCCTCTGTTTTCGGTGAATCCCCTCAGCTACACCCAGAACGGTGCTGATCCAGTTTAGTTGGGTGTTTCTTCCTTAAACTGACACAGTAACTATCATACCATTCTTCCTTCCAGGTTAAAATATCTTCCAAGGTGAAATACCAATACTCCAGGCCAGCTCCTCATCAGCAGTGGCCCATCTGGAGACAACCAGGAGGACTGACTCTAACACCTACCATGTTGCCCAGCTGGCTCCAGAGCCTAGTTTTCGCTCACTGCCAATCATTCTCCCTCTCGTTGCAGTCACCACCTTGTCTCCAAATTGTTGCCCTCTCCTCCTAGATCTTCTAACTTGAAACTCTTCCCTCTCTCTAACTATGCCAACTCCTCTTCCATCCCCCACATGAACCTTTTATAAACTGATCTCCTATCCACCTAAACAACATCTTTGACCTTGGTCTGTGGGATGGAACTCAAGCGCCTTAGTTTGGCGCACATGGCTCCTCACAGCCTCCAACACGCATGCTCTCGGCGAGGTCACCTCGCCGAGAATAGGGAAGCTGTACAGCCCGATGGGAAGCTCCTCGGTGTTTGACTTCAGGATCCAGGCACTGCTCTGTCTCCCCCTCCTGTTGCAGCTGAGGATGGATCCTGAGAACTTATCCCAGTCTCTCCTCCAGGGTGGGAGCCCAGCACATTCCCTATATTTCACACGATCCTTTTCTTCCATATCTTCAACCCCGTCCCTCTGCTTTCTAATACCATTTCAAGCCTCCTCATCCCATTGTGTCTTAAACATTTCCTTGATCACAGAGTCCCCTCCAGCGACTGCCGCCAGCCCCTTTTCCAGACTCTCCAGGGGGCCTCTCCATTTCCTCCCTTCCCCTGAGCTCCAGTCTGGCTTTGGCCCCACCCACTTCACTACACAGGCACACCTCTCTCCCAGTCATCAGTGACACAGATGCCAGATCAGATAAACTCTGCACACCTCATCTCTTTTGGGGTTCAAGAATGTCTGACATGTTGACTACGCTTGGTTTCAAGACTATCCCCCCGCAGCTTTCTCCTTTCTGGGTCACCTTCAGGTTTGGGGGACCCTGTGCTCCTGCTTCGGGACATCACACATGCTGTCCCTTCCTTCTTGACTGCCTCACCCAGCCAATCACTCTCAGCCCTCAGCGTAAGCTCGGCTGTCTCTCCCATGGGAGAGCCTTCCCCACGCCCCTGCTCCCCTCCCAGAATGGGCCAAGTGTAAATGTTTAGTTATCCATGTAATATTGTCTAATTTCTGTTTTTGTTTGTCTAATTGTGATTTCTGTTTGTGATTTTTTTTAAAAATTAGATTTTATGGGTGCATTTTAGATACACACAATGATCACATTCATCAAAGAGCATGTGCACCCGTGTGGGATGAAACTTGTGTTTCTTCCCCTTTTCTTCTTTTCCCCCCATTCCCCTAACCTCCTTCAACCCCTCCTCTCCTCCCCATTTACCAAGTGTTTGCGATTTTCATTTGTTTAATTTCAGCTTTTTCTCTCAAATGTTGTGATACCGTATCTGTCTGTCTTGCCTGGTTTCTGTATTTCTAACACTTAAGCCAGTGCACATCCCAAATACCTGGCACCTAGTAGGTATTTAAGAAACTATATGGGAGGATGGTGAATAGACACGTGGTCCTCATACCCCACAGTGTGACACACCTTTCCTTCCATTTGGAATGCCACCACCTGTCCATAGCCTCTATACCCCTGCCCCCCAGCAAGCTCCTACTGATCCTTCATGACCCAGTTTGAAAAGCCCTTCTCCACATTCCTTTCTGGTTCCCTCAGGCAGAGTTACTTTCTCCTTCTCTGTAGGCTGATAGTCTATATCCAATTTAGTAGTTTAGTAACCTGCCTGTGGCCCTCCACCTGCTGCAGCTGGAGCTCAGGATCCCCTCTCTTTCTTGTAGAGCTGAGAACTTTGTTGCCGGATGAATGGACAAAGGAGTACTGTCATCTTGGAACTGTAATGCTAAAGTGATGAGGCCCCGAGCAGGTTGCTCCACAGCATGGAGCTAAACGCTTGGGTCACACGTAAAGCCCTTGTGCTCTACCTTCTCCGGCCAGAGCTTCCTGGATTTTCCTTTGGCCTGTCCAGACAGGTCGAGGCCCGCTATGGCGTGGGTTCTGGAGTGGGAAGGGTTAGGACTCTGGTGTAGGGGAGTCACAGCTCCTGATGCCCCGCCCCATCATCATTGGCCTGATCTCCCCAGGGAGCCTGACCCTGCCTTCAGGTCCCAGGCTGGCACTGATTTCAAAGCCGGTTGGCTCTCAGAGCAGAGAGAAGGGTAGAGGCCGAGTGCGGAGAGGCTCTGCCCCAGGGGCCAGGAAGAGATGGAGGAGATTCTCAGTAGTGCACTCAGCTGCCCTGCCCTAGGAGTGCCTGGCATTTTCCACCTGACTCCAGCTGAGAGCCACTCACCCTGCCCGCAGCACTCAGCCAGAGGAAGCCTCTAACGCCTCCGGTGCATCAGTGGGTGGCTGGGCAGCTGGGCCAAGGCCCACTGTGGTGGTTCACGTCTGCCGACCAAGTGGAGAGAAGCTGGGTGTGCGGAGAAGAGAGGGTTGGCCGGAGGAAGCCATCTGGAGGACCCAGCCGAGAGCCCCACCCTGCTTGTCCTCGGGCCTGGTTTCTCTTCCTGTGACCACTGACTGGGTGACATGGGGGGTGGAACCTTTGGAAAGGCTCCCTGCCCTGTGGTAGGAGCAGTGCAGAGGGCAGGGCACCTCTCCCAGGTGAGAGAGATGGGGTCCAGGTGGACACTGTGACTGAGAGCAGCAAAAATAGGAGCTAATATTTACTGACCATTTGCTAAGCAGCAGGCCAAGTGCTATACAAATTGGCCTACCGAAGACCTGGTTCTACCAGGAAAGGAATTCTTCCAGTTGCATTCATTTCTTCTGAAGTCCACTGAGGCCCGGCGTGGGTGGTGGATGCAAGGCTGAAGTTGAGGGGAAGTGTCAAGACGGGCCACCTGGACCCTCTCCCTCCCAGTTTCGAGGTGGGAGAGCCTTTGACTGTGCCCCAGAGACTTTTGAGTGGCTGCATCACCAGCAGGCCCACCCCCCCCAGTGAGCATGACCTGCATGCTCCTCCCCTCGTGGCCAGGCCGCCTTTCTCTCCTTCCTGCCCAGGCTGCCCTGCTATCTCATGGTAGGGGTCATTATTGACAAGTCCCATACACACAGCCTGAAGGAATGCAGACAAGAGACAGCAGACACATTCTGCCACTCCTGGTCACTCGGAGGGCTCCACAGCCTTTGGGCAGATGGTCTCCTAGCGCCCAGCTGAAGGCCTGGCCAGTAGCAGCCCCCTGCGCTGGCTCTCCTGGCTTCCTGCCTCTCTCTCCCCTTATCCTTTGCTCTTCCTTCCCAAGCCGTGGCTCATTAAGTATAAATGTGCATCATTCATGAGGGGACAAAAATACAGCTGACTATATAGGCTGAAGAAAGAATATGGATTTTGTTCTGTGATTTGTAGGAAGGTCACACTCCCAGCTGGGCAGAAGGCAGAGGTAAAATGCAGAAGCTCACACAGAGGGTCTGGTCGGTGGCTATGGCACTAGTCTGGAAGGAGCTGGGGCTGCTTAGGCAAACTCGGGGTACTTGTCTGGTATGTGGGGGTTGGGCTGCCCTTTTC